>PVKU01004155.1:0-61985 GCA_004027475.1 Anoura caudifer
GACAGCTGTCACAATACAATCTAACAAAATTGTTTGGAATGAAGTTAAAGACAACTAAGCACTGCTAGAGCCGTTGTACAGAAAAAACTAAGTGGACTTTTTGTCCAACCCAGTATTTCCTGGATCCTGATGGGTTAGTTAACCTTCCAATTTTAGAAAAAATCCTTATGGAAAAAAACTTTACAAGATAATTGATGTGAGTAAAGGACATTTCAAGCACCGTATAAAACATTTCTGGGATGGGCAGAAATTCTGATGACCACGAAGTATGTTCACCAGTCACTAAACAGTAACAAAGATCTTTTAACTGTATATGTATTTTTTCTGGTCTTTCATGCAGCTTAACAGTGCCCAAAAGCATTGTATAAAAATATACCCTAAGGTATATCTTTCAAATAAATTCTCCTGTTTCTAAGTGACATGGTTTATTTTTTCCATGCTTATGGTAGAAACTTTTAAAATACAAAAAAATTGAGAGATAGGAATTTAAAAAATCATTTATAATTCCACTGTTATGGATAATCTGTGTCACATTGTGGCACATTTTCTTTTTCTATGAAAACTGTTTTAACATGGTGGAGATCCTAAGAAAGATAGTTTGCTTGTTTGCTTAAATTATGCTTAATTCCACTATCATTATATATACCATTCAACATTGATTGCATAATAGCAAAGGACAAAATGAGGGGAATTGAAATTATTAGACACGTGCATCTCTATAACTGTGCAAAAATATCCTCCAGAAAATTCTATATATTTGAAAACATATGTGTAAATATAACATAGACTTTTTAAACCAGTGGGAAGTATATATTTTGCAACTTGCTTCTTTACATTCAGCAAGATGCTTTATTAGCAATATAGTTGTTTTTTTTTTTTTTATGAGCTCTGTTGGATTTCATTATATATATGTAACATTTCTGAAGTCAGCAATGCAGGCCAGTCTCAGAACAGTGCCTAAGCCAATGAAATATATTCACCAACCAACCAGTATTTCAAAATAACTTGTCTCAAGTTACATTTGTAGTACATTGAAGAGTTTATATATTTCCAGTAATACTGCATAAATTTACCTTTCTTTTCCCCTATGCTTCTTCACAGTCCTGAGCTTGTCTGGATTCCACAAAGCTTTGCATCTTTCTATGTGTCCGCATTCCTCTTGATACTGCATCACAGAAGTCTCAACGCTGTTAAACATTTTTTTTAGAGAGGGAGATGAGAACATTGACCCAAGACAAAATTCTTTTTACTTAGCAGATGGAGGGGAAGGCTAGATATATTCATGTTAACAGTTTTTGATCCATGAAATCATTTATTTCATCAGTCTCCTGTTGGACATTTGGTTTGTCACTTTTGTTATTGGAAACAATAATGCAATGAACATTTCTGCTGCCATCATCTGAACGCTTGACTGGGCTGTGGGGTCTGCCTCCACGGTGTTGCTGGCAGGAGGTCTCCGTGCCTCTCCCTGTGGGTTTCTCCATAGGACTGCTTGGTGTCCTCAGTCTCCTTGTTCTCCAAGTGTCCTCAGGATGGCAGTTGACTTCCTCCAGAGTGAGGACTAAGAGAGAACAGGTGGTCACAACATTTTTTCTGATCTAGCTTCAAAACTGAAATGCCATCATTTTTCCATATTCTGTTGATCACACAGAGCCAGGCCTGATACAGTGTAGGAAGGGGGCCACACAAGGACAAGACTACCAGCAGAGGGGAGCTCGGGGGGCCTTCTTGGAGGCTGGTCACCATAGATCCATGTAGCCACTACCCAGAGGAAGCACAGTCTGTTCTTGGCACTCCAGAAGGCTCCCTCATGCCTTTTCCCAATATCATCACTTTCCTCCAACCCAGAGGTGGCCACTGTTTTGACTCCTATCACCACAAACTGATTTTGCCTGCTCTTGAACTTCATGTCAATAGACGCCTTCTCTTTTGTGTCTGGTTTCTTCACTCAATGTTGTGGAATGTGTGGATGTGAGAATCATTCTCATTGCTCAGCAGTAGTTCATCCTTTTTAACTGCTGAGTAGTATTCCATGACATAAAACCACATGGCAGACATTTGGCTTGTTTCCAGTTTTGGTTATGAACATTCTTGTAGATATCTTTTGTTTGAAATACGCACTCAATTCTTTCAGGTTCTGCAATAGACTTTTAAAACTCCGTACTTAAGTGAGCTAAGTTTCACTGACATCTTCACTGCCAGTGGTTCTGACTGACTCAGCAACGGGGCATTGTCGGTCAAACTTACGGTAAAATGTTCACCCCAGAGAGGGCACTTGACTTGCTCATTAATCCAGTCATGTGCTGTGGTGAAATTTCCACTCAAATATGATGCTACTGGTGTGGGGATAGCTTGAAACTCGGCAGTCAGGTTCGCCATGGTGTTTCCTTCTTTGGAGAATTCAGTCATGACACAACTGCCTTTGTCTGGGGTGGTTTGGGGTCTAATCTTTCCCAATACAGGGCGTGCAACTTTTGTAAACTGATGACTTTCTTTCTAAGGCCATTCTTACAAGTCCAACTGCGGGAAGGGGGGAGAATAACAGCATTTCTCATTAAAAATTAGATGATTCAATCCAAGTGAGGGAGGGAAGAAGACACCAAAGAAGGGAGAAGTAATTCTTTCTGATAAAGCTGACAAGGCATCTGAGAACTGAAGGTCTTTAATAACTTCCAATTGTTAAAACATGACTTCACTCATAGTTTAAAATTATCTTAAAGGATTGCTAAAAAGGGTAAGGGCACCAGGAAAACATTCTAAGACTTCTCAGACCCACTAATGTATAAATTATTTAACTAGGGGCTAAGTACATTAGTCAAAGAGCCTGGAGAAAATGCCTGTTTGTCTTACTGGTATATCTCAGTGTGTTTGGGAGGTTAAGTAGAGACTTTCTCTAGCTTTCAGCTAGAGGAGTGTGAAAGAAATCATTCTAATTTTGCTAAAAGAGCATATAACTTGTTGTTTGTTTGTTCATTGCTTTTCTCCATGTTTGGAAGCACAGGTAAGTACAAGGGCATGAGCTGATGGGGGACAATGGCATGAAAACCCCGAACATGGTGTGGCTCTGTCAACATGCTTCCACACACTAAACCCACTAATTAAAACCAATCACCCAATATAGATAAACGTATTCACTCTCATTTTAGCAGGAAGGTAGTACAACATTAACAGCCCCATCGGCGTTGCACCACACGGATCTTGCATCTTTATACTGTGTCTTCACTGGTGACAAAGCAGAGGCGATGCATTCTGAGAGTTGCCAACAATTCCTAGAAAGTGTTAGCAGTGGCTTCACAAATACAGTTCCACCAATCACAACTAGAATTATTTCGAGACAACCATTTACTTTAATTTAACATGAGCTTTAGGTCCTGACCAGTTGCCAGCACCGGTCATCCTTAGCCTGTGCTGGAGTTCTGTAGGGACTGACCACGCTCACCAGGGCCAAAGTTGTGGGGCAGACGTCAGTCTGGAGTTTGCGTTGTACGGCCAGCGCTCGTTTTCTAGGGCCACACTTCTTCAAGGAGCTTGTTGCCCACTCTCTCTCCTCAGAATTTTCTCCTTCCTTGATGATGTATGTTGCACTTTCCACTCCTATCTGCTTCATTTCATTTTTGCTAACTTCCCTTTTTGCTTGAAAGTTCCTTCTCAGTTCTCTTCTCTCACCAGAGTCTCCCTCTTTCACCCTACGACTTCAACCATCACTTCTGCGCAGACGATGCCCCAAGTCAGCTTAACGAGCTTGTCCTAAACATTAGCTGCTGTTTACAATTGCCTTCTGGAATCTATTTCACACATTCTTCAAACTAAACGTCCAAAACTTTCTCTCTTCACCCTAAACTCTTCTGTTCTTCCCTATTACTTCACACAGTTATTGGCACCATCTACACGTAATTCTTGTGTGTGGAAAAAAGTTGACATAGCAGACCTGACATTGTTATCCTTAGCAATTCTTGCTTACAAGGCTGGCTGGCACCTGGGGACTTGGCCATCAAACAGTTCCCAATTCTGATATTAAACTTCCCCTAAATAATATTGGCTCACTGTGCCTGCACTGTTTACGCAAACTGTGGTTTACGCTGAATGCCTGTTTTCCTCTGGAAGTCTGGAGTTCTGGTGAATGCTGGATGGAGGGTACCTATGTGACCAGATCTCAATTAAAAGCCTAAGCAAGTCTCTGATGAGCATCCCCAGGAGGTAAGACTTCACAATGTTGTCACACCTTGTTGCTAGAGGAATTAAGCTCCTCCTGTGACCCCACTGGTAGGACTCTTGAAAGCTCACACCCAGTCTCCTCTATCTTCATTTCCCTTTCCCTTTGCTGATTTCGCTATATATCTTCTTGCTGCAAATCACTGAACCTGGGGGTGGTCTTAGAGTTCCCCGAGATACCTTAGTGTGATTCGTAATTCTTCTTTCTTTTCCTTACCCTGTGTTCAATTAATCACCAAAACTATCATTAGCTCTATCTCTGTTTTGAAGAATTTGCTCTGTATTCTCCACTGTTACCTCCTTCATGCCACAACTGTGACTCCATCCGGGCATGACTCTCCACCACTCTGCCACACTAAAAACAGCAAAACCCAAGGGTTGGAGGACAGCACCAAGCCAACACTATGGGGGAAGTGATCTCTCAAACCCAGCTTCCTCAGCTGCAAGATGTGCCTGTTTCAGAGGGTTGCTGGCAGGGCTAAATGAGAAAATGCGTATAAACTTTATAAGATTATCTATGTAAAATGCTTAGCACAATACTTCAACAAATGTTATCTGCTGCTTCTATTGTTATTATTAATAATCTGCACACTGCACGTGTGAGGCTCAGCCTGTTCTAGCACCAAAGCCATTCTGTTATGAAATTAGGACCTCAGCTTCTCACTTCTATAATCTGCAGGGCAGGCCCACGCGGAAACACAGGCATCTCCGTCGGATTCCAAGCAGCCTGGCATTTGGGGGTGCTGTTGTTCTCTGACGAGGTGTGCCGGTGTGGGGCAATGATGAGACAGACCTGTCTTGTGTTTGCAGAGGATGGGATGGAGAGGGGAAGCCAGGATGGCCATGGAGTTCTCCAGATTCCTGATGTTACCACTGCAAATATTTGTTTCCTAAACAAGAAGCTGTGCAAAACACCAGCTATTTCAGAAGAAAAGCCACTGTAAAGGACCGGAGAGCCAGGAGCATCACCGACAATGAAAATAGAAATTAAGGCACTCTCTCTGCCACACTCAAAATCAGTATGTGAGGTGATGAATGTGCCAGTTAACTAGACGGGGACCCTTTCACAAGGTACACAGGCAGACCTTGGAGCTACTGCAGGTTCCGTTCAGACCACTGTCGTAAAGCGAGTCGTAATCTTTTTGCCGATGAAGAGTCTCGCCTTCCATTTGTAAAAGATGCAGCATCTGTGAAGTGCAGCAGAATGAGGTATGCCTGCATCAAATCATCACGATGTACAAGTAAGAGCTTCTATTTTCAGTATATTCTGTGACTCCCAGGGATTTTTGTCTGAATAAAAAACCTTTTGGGATCATTACAAAAGTCACCCCCAATAGAAATAATGAAATCATAGGTTCATAAGTAACATAAAGCTTACAGAACTGAATCATTAACTCTAAAATTCCATTTTATTAAAAATCACAGAAATGACTTCTGATGAAAAACAAGAAAAAGCAGCAAAGGCAAATCGGGAGTGTATTAACTTTATTTTGAATTATAACAACCTGGAATATTTCATCAAACAAATGGACATAATGGAAAACTTTAGTGGTTCGATTAACAAATAATTTGCATAAGAATTGCCAGTTCTAAGTCTCAGAAAACAGAGCTCATTGAATTGTGAATTAGATTAACATAAAGTAAAAATCTACCTGTGTGCAAAATGAACGCGATTTAACATTGAATAACAGACCTTTTTTCAGTCTTTGGTGACTAACACAATCATATTACCTTCGATGCATAAGATCACAGCCTTCTACCCTTGAGACCTCTCACCGACAAGAAGGCCTCCGTATTGTTAAAGCTCCCAGGTTCATTTTTAATGCCCTAACGTTGATCAAGAATATTACCCACATAAAACGACCTAATGAATAGGCCAAGGAAAGCATATTTTAGTGAAAACAACATTACGTGTGTAATTTCATCCCATTTTTGACTTTTGGAACTTTGCTATTAGTACCTATAAAACTGTTGTGATTTTGATCAGTGGTGGGCAACCATTTTTGGCCCAAGCTCTCTAACTAATGGAAACACATATAAAACATTTAAGGCCACATTCTTTTCCTCTTCAAAATAAATACAGCTTTATGAAATTCCATGGGGGATGTATAATTATATAATTTTGTTGGATAAAAGAAAGTCAATGAGGAAATTGGCACTGCCTTTCAGTGACTAAAATCTTTGTACACAGGTGTTTTAGCAATACAGACAGCTTTCTAATTTTTTGTTCTGAAATGAGACTGCAGAGGTGCTGCCTCGCAAGTCAGGCTGTAGGTGTCTCTGGACTTGTGGGTCGTCACTACTGGCTTTGCTTGTGACACACTGACTGAAATAAGCTGATTTTGGTTGATTATTTTCTTGATCATAACAAACTTTAAGAGAATATTTTCTAATTTCAAAATTATATTCTATTATTTACTGACTTAAACTGCTTTTAGTGACACTGTAAGATGGTTAAAAAACATCTTTTGGGATTACATTTCCCTCCATTTTAACATGTATTTACATAGAGCACTGGCTGCAGACCAGAGCAGAACATGAACAAGAAAATGAACAATGCGTTTTTCAACAACAGAAATGCCGTCAGTGTCTAATACAGTGGGTCACAGACAGAAGGGTTAGTCTTTGCACGCGCAGTGAGGCACCGACTGAGGCAGGTAGTCGCCATTGGTTGTAAAGTGCACCGATTACAAATTTTGACACCCCTCTCAAGGGAGTATTTCAGTAAAACCCAGGTTTCTTTCTTGGAATTAATCAACGCATGCACAGATGAACACTTAGTAAATACTAATAACAATCTTTTATTACTTATACCCTTCAATAGCGATAGTGACATACTATACCTGCACACATCACGTTTTATCTAAGGGCCTTGAAGTCACTGTATCAAGCAATGTGATTTGGAAGCTCAAGATTCCGCAGCATGTTAAATCTACTTAGTTATGACACAGGAAGTAGATTCTCAATAATAGAACCAAAATAAAAGCTCAAAGAAATAAGCCTACATTTTGTGTGGTTTGTAATTTTCTGAATTTCCAAATTTGTCACTTGTATACGATACCCACAGTACAGACAATAGGTAAGAATGATTTTTACACATTAGGAATAAGATGAGGATCAACTCACAAATGAGCAATTTGTCTTTTTTATAGTGCAACAGTCCATCTTTGAAAAGCACATGGTGGAATGTCAGAAATGGCTTTTTAATAACGCAACTTTACTCTTCATTAAGTTTTAGTAACCATGGCTATAATCCTTGTGTAGAAGAAAACATTTTACACTGGAATGACATACATGTTTATGTGTAAAACAGAATGGAGGTATATATTTTAGCACACTTACATTTAACACAAAAGCAAAAGGGCATTGATTCACTGAAGGTCAGACTTTCAGTCTTTTAAAGGCTTACAATATTTCTGTCTTCTTACTTAAAGCTCTTGGAAGGTTTGACAATTAAGAGTTTAACTATTAACAATTAGAGAAGTTAATAGAAAACCTCAAGTCAGTACAGTTTAAAATGAGTTTCTGTGGAACCCACGGAACTGCCAGGCCCCCCCCCCGCCCGGAGTGGGGTTATAGACCAGTGTGAGAAGCCTGTGCAAATGAGGGAAGGGGTCCCTGAGCTGCTCTGTTCTTGCTTCAGGGCACGAAGCACAGCTCTTCTTGGGCAGGGACCCAGGGCAGACATTCAGAGCATTTTCTGTCTTAAAAGAATTTCCAACACTATTTGAGAGCAATTTCTAGGTGGACAATATGGTTAAGATTTCTACCTTTCAGTCAAATATGCATCTAAGTTAGCTCTTCCTGTGTCCTTCTTTACTTCGGAGGAGGCGCAATATGCGTTCATTTTTGGTTAGTTCTGCAGGGAGTTTATTGGCCTGAAAGGAGATAAGATAGGCATTAGTGAATTCCTGTAACTGGTGTAGTTTTAGGGGCTCCACAGAGGGTCTGTGACCCAAACTTGCTTCTCCACTGGTGAAAAACCCCACTGGACTCTCTATTTTGTATCAAGTCATTCAAGGTCTCTTTTAAATGTAAAAATATCACCAGTTATTTTCTTCCCTCATTGTCAGGGTTATTGCTCTATCTAGCCATATCTCTTACTAGACTGTAACCTCCTGGATGCCAGGGTCTGTGTCTTATTCATCTGTGTGTGCTCATTTCCAGCAGTGCCTAGCATATCTGGTATGTGCTCAAGAAATACCGGTAACATTAAATTTCCTACCTTATATATTTAATTAGTTTATTATATGAGGCAGGCTGTGCGATAGGAACTCAGATTCAGGACAGGTACCTTTTGATGAGAAGGCAGAGATACCTGGGGAAGAGCAGCTTCAGTGGCCCCTACTTCCCACGTTACCTGTCTCACTGTATGTCCTTTCCTTTCACAGCACTTCTGAGACATACATTCCTTATGCGTTTATTTAGTGAGCACGTCCCCACCACATGCAATAAATGTATGGGGCAGTGGGTCTCACACTTTTTGCTCTCAGGATCTTTTCGCACTCTTAAAAATTATTGAGGACCCCAATGAGCTTTTGTTGTTAACTTGTTAGAAACAAAAACTGAAAAACATTAAAATATATTTTTTAGTTTATTAAAATAACCAACCCCTTACAGGTTAACATAAATCACATATTTATGAAAAAATAACCAAATTTTCAAAAACATAGTTAGTGAGAAGAGTGGCATTGTTAATAGTTTTTCATATTTCTAGAATGCTTATTAGAAGACAATTGGATTCTCATATTTGCTTCTGTATCTAATCTACTGTGATATGTTGCTTTGCTTTGCTTTGGTTTGAAGCATAGGAAGAAAACTCAGCTTCATACAGGTAGGTAAGTCAGAAAAGAGAGGAATCTTTTAATTGCCTTTCAGATCACTGTAGATATTCTTGTCAGATGTAACAGCCACACAGGACAAGGGGTAGTTTTTAAAGGTAATTACAATGTGGAATTTGAAACTGTATCAATGAACTTTTCGTATTCTGTTACATTAAAATCCACAGGTCTATCTAGGTACAGGCCCATTTTTTTTAACCCATGCATGATTTATAACATCATGCACTGGTCACTTAGAAAATATTAGTTCACTGGCCTGTGCAGAGCTTCCAAATGTTGACACATTTCATTACATAACATCAAAAGGTCACATTCATCAGTATTACCGCTGATTCAACAACAGCAACAAGTCTTTAAGTGTTAGGAAGCTGTTAGGCTCACATGGTGGGTACAGGTCATTCCTTCAAGTCAAAATGATGTTCAATTAAAAACGTGACCGTGCCCTGGCTGGTGTAGCTCAATGGATTGAGCACGGGCCTGTGAACCAAAGGATCGCGGTTCGATTCCCAGTCAGGGCACATGCCTGGGTTGCAGGCCAGTTCCCGGCAAGGGACACACGAGAGGCAACCATACATTGATATTTCTCTCCCTCTCTCTCTCTCTCCTTCCCTTCCCCTCTAAAGATAAATAAATAAAATGTTAAAAAAAAAGGAAAAAAAAAAAAGGTGACTGGTTCACTTTGCAATTGCAACAGTTGCACAGTGCTTTTTTTTTGGACAACAATTGCATTCAGTGTGCAGAAGTGCTTTCCATATACTTCCCATTCTATCACACAGAATATAAAAGACATATAGCATGGGTCAAGATTTCATAAAATTAAAATTGTTTATTGATTCATCAAAGAGGTTCTTCAGTAAAACCTGTGTTTTTGTAAAATAATTTACAAAATTTGTAAAAGAACTCACAAAGGTTGGCAAAATCATTTGCCAGCACAGTTTGCTGCCTCCGCTTTGTTGTGCTTTTCCAGTGTGAAAGCAGCTGTCAGCACAGTGAAAAGGGCAAATAACGCCCTTGTATTAAGAACACTGTTTTGACCTTAGACTTCCTGAAAAGGGCTTGAGGACCCTCAGGGGTCTGTGGACCACACTTTGAGAATTGTTGTTACAGACAAATAAAAAGAATGTTCTTGGGATTTCAGGGGAGACAATTAAAGTGTAGAAAGGCACCCAGAATGGGAGAGAGGGCTTTGCTGTAGGTATTACCTGACTCAGATATATTTTTTTTTTCCGGCTGCAGAGCCTGGAACCCCAGCTGCTTTCCCTGGGACCCTGATCCTAGGTAAAGCTCCTGCAGCCCCCACCTTCTTAGGTAGATACTGCTCCCTGACCCCCATCTGCTGGCCAGGACCTCACTTGTTGGGAATTATGCAAGGACTTGTGGGGAGCTCTAAGTTTACCACATGTGGCCTACTGTGCAGCATGTCCTGTACCTGTAGCTCAGCTCATCACAAAGGAATGATACAAGACTGAATCAGACAGGAGATTACCACGCTATACTACTAGTATACACCAGAGGTCCCTCAATAGGGTCAAATTCTAGTATTAGCTTAGTTCCTGCAGGAGTGGGTGTCAAACAGGTCTAATGCCTGGGCCTGCAGAAAAAGGCTCCTGGTAAACAGTCCAGTCAGGGAAAACTAACTGTTTTTGCATTGGTGTTTGGTCCTTGGTGAGCAGGCTGGCAGGCAGTCTGAGGGTCCTCTACAGCCAGGAAGAAGTGGGGGTCTAAGGTGCTATACTTCTGCCCATGAGCCTGTCAAGTTACATTTTCTGTGTGTGTGTGTGTGTGTGTGTGTGTGTGTGTGTGTGGCAGCAAGGTGTGTGACTAACTCCATGAATGTCCATATCCTTTATCATTAAATAAGCCTTATACTTTCAAACTTTCAAGCTGTGTTGTCAGGTTTTTTTTGTCAGTGACATCACTGTTCTGCATGTCAACCAGATAGTTTTAAAAACCTGGTCTCATTCCTCCTGTCTCCCGGTTGGCCCCCACTGAATTCTCAGGCAGCTGAGGCTGTGAGACTGAGGAGCGCCTAGGCTAGCCCCTGACAGGCATCTTACCCATTATGGAGCAGGACCATAGTCCACATTCACCACAGTACAGCAGCAAGCCACTCGACTGCCCCACTGCTCCTGGGAGATGTGTTCTGCATCCTCGGTTTGGGGAATCGGAAACACAGGACACCTGTACCCATGGGATGGCTATCGCGTGGGGGTGGCTACTGGGGCCACTGGTTGCCCTCTCCTCAGACATCTGCCTCAAAGCTATATATTCAAGTAGCTCGAGGGAGGGTCCAAAGCCCAGCACTCTGGTCACTGGAAAGTCCCCACAGCCAGCACCGCAGAGATCCCAGGAAACACACAAGGAATTGCATTATTCGGTTTCTATATACAGGCACTAATGTCTTCCCCGTGCCTCAGTCCAGTGCTGGAGGGACCAGCAACCAAGACTACCTCCTTCGGGAGCTCTGTGTCCAAGGTCTGAAGATAAGACAGCAATTGCATTTCAGCTGCCTTATCACTCAGCCAGGCCTGCTAATAGAAAACAAATCTAAGTAACCTAGGAAGAGATAAGCAGAAAGGTTGTCTTCAAACAGCTCAACGGTAGGAAAGAAGAAATAATAATTCCACATACTAAGTGGAATGGAAGAGGGCCTTGGCATGTCGTTTAATTGTACTTCTTAATAGCTTCTTTTCAAAATGTCATGATGTACTCTATGTTTTCATTGTTCTCATTAATAAAATCTAACACAGTAGCAGATACTTAGAAAAATTCAAATAGATAAATATAAAATAAAAATTGCTTTTCATATGTTGCCCTATTAATAAGCCCCACCTCACGTCCTCCTGCAAAAGTGAGCAGTTGGGTGTGTTTTCTCAAGACCTCTCCCAGGCTGCAGCCCCCATCCCTACCCCAGTCTCTTCATTTGACGGCTTCTGCAGATGTTGAAGAAGAGGAAATACAATGACTTTGTTTTCCTATGGCTACTGTGTATCTTCCAATCCCAAATTTGGAATAATTATAAACTAAAGATTTTGAGCTATAAAAAATATGGGCTGGTTTTGTAACAGTGGCATGAAGCCCTGTTAACAAGACAAAAGTAACCCTTTCCCCATGTAGACCCCAAATGAGCACTAGCAATTCTCAACATGTGAACATCCAACTCACGGAGGATGGAGATAAAGCACACAGCGCTGACATTTTTAGGACACTTCTTTGATGACAGAACACTCCTACCCCTACTCCCCACATTACTGCCTCTCTGCACCACTGTCCGCTGAAGATCCATTGATGATACAGGATTTCAGCATCATTCTCTGGGTCTACATGCCCTGCTCACTCACAGCCTAATGACAGCCTTGCATGCCATTACTCTGCTGAAGTAGGAGGATAGTGATGGGAACCAGAGAAATTGCCTTGGTTGAGGCAGACACTGCTTTATCTCTTTACATAGGTGCCTAATGGAGTTAAATGATGCGTAAGGTAAGGCCAGTACCTTGTTTCTCAGGGCGGGGTCTGCCCCTGCTTCCAGGAGCAGCGCGACTGTTTTAATATTCCCGCTGAGCACTGCCGCATGGAGGGCCGATGTCCCATTCTAAGAGAAAACGACAATGTGTCAGGAGTGAGCTCACAGCCAGCAGCACTCACCTTGGCTGTCATCGTAAACCAGCCTGAGTGATGAAACTGTAACGTGGGAATGGGAGCCTTACTCTTCCTTATGTTGGAAGTCACATCAGTACCTACTATAGTGGCCTCAGGTACACAGTAGTTGGTCAGTGTACACAGTGCCAGTGTTCTTATGCAGGGGAAATAAGAAATCTGCCCTAGGGTGCACATGACCTCATGGTCACTGGTCAGTTTTATAATACATTAGAACTTGCTGTGGAAAAAACAGCAATACTCTGTCAAACACATTTTTCCTGCATATATAGACTGCGCTTTTGGTGTGTCATTTGGAGCAAGACTGGGGGAATGGCTGACTAGCCAATGGGCTGACCTGCTATATGCGCTCTGCTCACCCAGGTAGGCAGGAAAGCAACTGGAGTTACAGGGCATGAGAGTAAGAGGATGTGGGGTGAAGAACACCCCCTGACCCCTGAGTTGGAGCATCTCTGAGCATAGAAGGGCCTTGTGGATAGGTTGCTAACATTTCATGAAATTTACTACAAATATTTATTGCAAGAAGGAAGTGGCTATGTGCAACCATGCAGGCAGATTATGGAAGGGGAGAGAAGAGAATATCACAAACCTGATATACAGCGATAATCATATGACATCTGTTCCAGAAGATACATAGATCTTTGTATAGCACCTAAATGCAAGCTTACTTTCCAAACTAATTATAATAAAAGATACTTTCTTATTTTGTAAAAGAGCAAAATATCATGCCCAGGGAAAAACTCCAGCAAAGTAGCACTTTTCCATGTTTGCTTTCATAATGTGCAGGGTATTTCACTAATCTGGTAACATTTCACTTATATAAATCTTAACCAGCCTATCCATTGCCCCTATGTGCAACATGGCCAAAAATCAAAACCAGGCCAGAAAGAGCTGTTTGAAATGAGACTGGATATTGCAAAGTCCATTTCTGAAGCTCATTTCTTTTACGTACAGGAAGTTCATTTTGACAGACTGTTCTTACTTTACAAACATCATTAACAGTGCAGCTTTCTGGCTCCCAAGCTTACGGAAGCTTGGAAGTAGCTCACTGGGATGGCGGGGCCGGGGGGGGGGGGGGCAGTGGAGGCAGCACCCTGACAACAGTGGGCAGCAGGCCTGGAGCCTAGAGGTATAAAGATCAGAATGAGAAAGTCCAAAGTGCTTCTGGGGTCACTCAAGGGCAAGAAGACTTTATACACATCAACAAACCCTGAGGGTGCGGTTCAGAAAGCGCTAAGCCACTGTCCAAGTTTAGGACAGGCTTGGTGTCCTCTATTTAAGAAAACAGAAGAGTGTGTATCAGGGGTCAGCAAACTACGGTCTGTGGGCCAAATCTAATCTGCTGCCTGCTTTTCTGTCCTGGCAAGCTATTTTTTAAAAAAATCAAATGAAGGAAAATATTTTGTAATGTGTCAATAGTAGATTCTAGAGTTTCAATGGAATGCAGCTACTCTATTTTTTACAAGATGTTTTTCTCTGCCTGATTTTGTGCTACAATGGGTCTGTTGAGCAGTTGCACCAAAGACTGTACGGCCTACAAAGCCTAAAATATTCACTAGCTGACCCTTTGTTGAAAAAGATTGCCAATGCTTGTATAGACTATAGTTTAGAAACATTTTAATCCCAATTGATTAAAACTGAAGAGTTTTGGGGCCTGCTTTCTGGAGACCCAGCTCCCCATAATGACATTCTTTGAGGTGTCTAGATGCTGGAGGCTGATTTTATTTCACCCACATTAACAATGTGGTTCTTTGCTCCATAAAATGAAGAGAAGGAACATGAACACGTGTCCCTCATGTTTTGTGGGACAAATACGTGTTTTAGGATTTGTGGATCCCTCAGATCCTAAAACAAACCCTCCAATGACAAACCCACTTGGTTGACTTTCCAATGTAGCAATTTCATTACAGATGTCTAATTTTTTTTTTCTGAAAAACTAGGTACCGACATACTCTGGTTCATTCTTTTTACCACCTTCTCATTTTTACCACTACCCACAAATCTCCAGCATTAAGAAGTTGTAGTTATGTTCTTTCAAGCATACAACTAACCATGTGAATTATTCCCAGATTCCACCACTGTCCCAAGTATAGAACTCTGAATTTCTAACTTCTTTCCTTTACAAGATTGGCAAAATTTTGCTTTAGCGCTTACCTTCAAAATACCTAGGGTAGGTGAGAATTTCAGCAACTCCTCTATAACATCATTATAGCCTTTGTTGGCTGCTTTCAGCAATGCTGTTGTACCATCCTTGGCAGACAGAGGAAAACAAAAGTTGCCCATTAACAGTTTGTGCATGTTGGCTGAAAACTGAACTGTGAGTTGAGAACTAGGAATATGCACAGACTTGCACTGTCTCTTAATCTAGGAGCATTTTAGAGCATATTAAACAGTTAACTCAGTGTGAAAAAGTACCAGGCAAAATAGGTGACTTCTTGTATTATCTTAGGACCCTGCCATTTGGGAATTCACACTCTCCCAGTCACTTAGAACACTGGGTAAGGGACAAGGGTAATTTCAAGAGCATATTTTTAGGACACAGATGGACTAAAGAGGCATTCTCTGCATTCATGACTCAACAGAAGTTAATTGTTGAACTGTTTGTATTGATTTAAAAAATTCTTGAACTGCATTGAGTATTCTGAAATTTTAAATGTTTTTCATTTTGTCTTCTCTTGTAAGTAACAGTGCTCTAATCTGCCCTCAGTTATCTGTTTGCCTATGGTGGTGGAGGTGGGGGCAGAGGAGGAAGAAGATAGATATATTGAAATCTCTTTTAAAAAAAGAATGCAGGGACTTCCAGCCAAGATGGAGGTGTAGGTGGACACACTGTGCCTCCTTGCACAGCCAAAATTAAGGACAACAAGGATTTAGAAACAAGAAAACAACCAGAACTGACAGAAAACTGAACTGTACAGAGGTCTGACAACCATTCATCCAGACTGGTAAGAGGGACGGAGTCGAGGCAGGAGGAAGCGGAGGTTGGTGGACCCAGGTCTGAAGACAGCGGCTCGCAGGCCCCAGGAGCACAGGCGGTGGCTAGAGGACCCTGGCGCAGGGTGGCAACGGGAAGACCCAGTGAGGCACACAAGGCTACTGGCTGACCAGGTGGCCCCACATTCACACGCAGATAATCCAGGCAAAAACAGGGAGCGAGACAGACCTCACAACCCAGGGCCCCAGCGCCAGTAAATAAAACCTAAAAACACCAATTAAAAACACTTGTGGGGGTTGAGGTGCTGGGAGAGACTCCCAGCCTCACAGGAGAGTTAATTGGAGAGACACACAGGGTCCTAGAACGTGCACAAGCCCATCCACGTGGAAATCAGCACCAGAAGGGCCAAATTTGTTTGTGGGAAATGGCGGAGAGGACTGAAGTAAGGGAGAGAGTGGAGCAAGCACTATTGTTCCCTCTCCACCCCGCCCCCACATACAGCGTCACAACCCAGCAACTGGGCTGCCCCACCCTGGTGAACACCTAAGGCTCTACCCCTCACTACATAATAGGCATGACCAGACCAAACAAACAAACAAAATAAAAACAAACAAAAAAAACCCAAAATGGCTCAAATGGGAGAACAGATCAAAGCCCCAAAGCCAATTCATCTAAGCGATCAACAGATAGCTAACCTATCAGATGTACAGTTCAAAGCACTAGTGATCAGGATGCTCACAGAATTGGTTGATTTTGCTCACAAATTAGAGGAACAAATGAAGGCCACAATAAGTGAAATGAAGGAAAACGCACAGGGAACCAATAGTGATGGGAGGAAAACTGGGACTTAAATCAATGGAGTGGACCAGAAGGAAGAAACAAACAAATGGAAAAGAATGAAGAAACAAGAATTCAAAAAAATGAGGAGGGGCTTAGGAACCTCCAGGACATCTTTAAACGTCCCAACATCCGAATGATAGGGGTACCAGAAGGGGAAGAGGAAGAGCAACAAGTGGAAAACTTATCTGAACAAATAATAAAGGAGAACTTCCCCCAATCTGGCAAAGGAAATAGACTTCCAGGAAGTCCAGGAAGCTCAGAGAGTCCCAAAGAAGGTGGACTCAAGGAGGAACACACCAAGGCACATCATGATTACATTAGCCAAGATTCAAATGAAGGAGAGAATTCTAGAAGCAGCAAGGGATAAAGGCAGAGTCACCTACAAAGGAGTTCCCATCAGACTGTCAGTGGATTTCTCAAAAGAGACCTTGCAGGCAAGAAGGGCCTGGAAAGAAGTATTCCAAGTCACGAGAGTCAAGGACCTACATCCAAGATTGCTCTATCCAGCGAAGCTGTCATTTAGAATGGAAGGGAAGATAAAGTGCTTCTCAGATAAGGTCAAGTTAAAGGAGTTCATTATCACCAAGCCCTTATGATATGAAATGTTACAGGGACTTATCTGAGAAAAAGAAGATGAAAAATAGGACAGTAAAAAGACAGCGAACTCACAGATATTAACAACCACACCTAAAACAAAAGCAAACTAAGCAAACAACTACAATAGGAACAGAAACACAGAAATGGAGATCACATAGAGGGGAGTGGGAGGAGGAGAGAGGGGGTTAAAGGTACAGAGAATAAGTAGCATTGATGGTGGGTAGAAAATAGACAGGGGAGGGCAAGAATAGTGTGGGAAATGTAGAAGCTAAAGAACTTGTGACACATGGACATGAACTAAAGGGGGGAATGTGGGTGGGAGGGGGTGAATGGTGTAGGGGAATGAAGGGGGGAATGGGACAACTGTATAGCATAATCAATAAAATATATCAAAAAAACAAGGTGCAGGAAAAAAACACTTGTGATCAGGATGCTCAAAGAACTCATAAAAAAAAAAAGAACGCAAAAAACATGTTCAAGCATTAACATTCCACTTCTGTCATCACTTTTTGGCTTCTCTGAGAAGAGATTTTCCAAATGCTTTTTCTCTCTTGCCTTAATATAGCAAGTGTGGTATTTGGAGGTTATAGCTCACAGAATTCTCCTCTAGTAAAGGAAAGACCCCACCCATCCAGTCCAACGGCTTAGCTAGAAGCAGGAAGAAAGAATGGGAAAGAGGGTTTTTCTTTTCTGGCTTCAGGGTCTGTGGGAAGAAGAAAGAGGGAGTGGAAGAGGGGAGATGAAGTGGCCAGGAATGTGCCTTCTGATTTCCTCTTTTTGAGCTCTGACTTGGAAAGGGAAGGTGGGTCACATAAGCAGGAGTAACACCGAGAACAAAAGTCCAGACACTATGGAAAAAAGGAAGGGAGGGAGGGAGGGAGGGAGGGAGGAAGGAAGGAGCAAGTTGCTCTGAATTCCTTTGGGGCATGGCCTGCAGTGGGACACCCGGGCAGCAGAGTTAGGTGACACCAGCAGAGGTTAAGTGGAGGCCGACGGGGCATGTGGAGCAGGAGCCTGTAACTGGGGGAACCAGGTGAGGCGGGTCCAGCCTTGAGCACTGCAGGACCCCAACCACAGACACCCCACCTCCATACGTGGCCAGCTGCGCTGTGGCCCAGTACCAGCAGGAAGTGCAGTGGCAGCTGGACATGCAGCCGCCAGGGACATCCCCCCAAGGAAAGCCCCAGGCCCAGGCTCTTACATCCCCCATCCTGCAGTTTATCCCGAAGTCTGCTGGGGCGGGGACAAGCATGTCCAAGCAATCACACAGCTTTTTTCCTTAGAGAGACTGAGCAGCACTTGCTAAGTTTCAACGGATTCACACTTTTCCTTTGTTTTCCCAGTAAACAGCAGGTGGAGGTTGGGAGAAAACGCAACTCAGTTATAGACCAAGCTGAGCTCAATTTCGGAGCTGCAGTGCATGTGTTTTCACCTGGAGCCCCTGGGCTGCGCCGCTGTCGCTCAAACTCACGTTGCGGGCGGCGTCGCGGTCGGCTCCACGCAGCAGCATCACCCTCACCACGTCACTGTGGCCCATCTGAGACGCGATCCACAGAGGCGCCGTCCCGTCCTGCGGTGAGAGCACACCTGGGACCCCAGCAGACCACATAGCATCCACACAGCAGCAAGTTAACAGCTGGGGAGAACTCCTCGCCAACACACGAAGAGGGTGATTTCAACCCGGTTACACAGACCGGCAACTGGCAGTACCTGGACTGCTTGAGCAATTGCCAAGGCTTGCTTTCGGCTGATAAAACAGCCATGTTATGGCAGGATCTGTCACCACAGAGAGGGGCAGAACTAAGTTTGAGGAACCTGGATAGAAGAAGCCAGCCTGTCTTAATTTCCCTGAGACTGGTGCCCATTGTGCTCAGTGGGTGCCCGTCAGTCCCACAGAAAAGCACGGGTCGGACAAGGACACGTCTCCCAGTCCCATATTCTTGTGTCCTGAATTCACTAGGCCACAAAATTTTTAGGGATATTGTCTTTTCTGCGAGGTGCTTCACAGTAGCTAGTTATAGCGGGACTACATTTGGAGTAATACTTCCTGTGTGTTAGTCCCCTAAAGATTGTTTGCCTGCGAACACCAGGCCAGGAGGCTGAGCTGTACTGCTCCGAGGAGAAAAGGCAAAACATCCACTGGACAGAGAAAGCTTTGACAACAGGGTGGTTCCTGCCAGACAGAAAGGAAAATAGGAAACCCTTCTCTGCTGGCTGGATGCGCTAGAGAGGGAGGGTAGAGGGGCTGAGGTCTGGGAGGGTCCATGTGTCCCCTCTTCCACCCCCCAGGGGGTGAATCTGGGTTGGGTAAGCTAGGGGTGGTAGAAACACCCAGATAAATTATGATGAATTGCAGATAGGGAAGGATTTTCTCCTGTTCTTGGGGTAGAACCCAGGAAAACTATAAGTCTCTTAGAGAAGCTCTGCATTTTGGCTGGTGCTTGAGTCTCCCAATGACTATGGGAGCTGTCTGCACCCAGTACTCCTAGGCCACATCTGCTGGGAAGCTGGGTGCCCAGGAGTCCCTGCCTGCCTGTGGGAAATTGGAAGGGCTAGGTAAATAGTGGCTTGGAGTACGCCTGGAGCTTGGAAGATAAGACCACAGAATGTCTTGGTCTCACCAACAGAGATAATGGCAGGGTCAGCGTGTGGTGGGACTGGTGCAGGATGCTCAGGGACTGGAGGCTGGGCAAGCCAGCACAAGACACAAGCATCCCCACCCCTACCCCAATGCCAGGTGACAGTCTGACCTCTGAGTAGGGCAAGAGGAGGGAGGAGGATCCAGAACTAACTAAACTTAACGTCTGGGGTAATTAAGATAATATGGTCCAATGAGGCTGTTTTGGTCAGATAAGCCTGACTTATTCATCAGTGAGAATAGGGGCTGAAAAACAAGATGATTCAGCTACAGGATACAAGGTTTCATTTTTTCTGCTGGAGCATGCAATTTCAACGCCAGTGTTCTAGTCACAGCAGGCACAGGATCACTGCCTAGTGCTGTCCTGGCAGAGGGACAGAGGACAAGGACATTTGAGCAGGGTGGCGGATGATGGCAAACCAGGAGCCTAGAAGGATCTGTGGGCACTAGGGACACAGTGGGAGGATGGTGGCACCTCGATGTTTTGGGAAAGAGCAGCTGAAGCAAAGCATGGAAAAGATCTGGAGATACCCTTTCCCTACTTCATCCTTGTACAAGGATTTCTGAGAAACAGGTTTCAATCTGAGTATTATTTATCATTAGCAATGTAAGTACATCCTTAATTCGTACTTTTAGTTTACAAAGCACTTCTCCATTCGTTATTTAATTGGATTCTCCCAATTCAGGAGACCCATTCACTCATACGATGACCCTACAATTATTAAGCATCTGCTTAGTCTCAGGCAGAGTACTAAAAATAAGACAAGATCCCTGTTATCAAAGGAAATAAGTCTAGTGTAGAAGAGACATAGACATTTCAGCACAATTGCAGTGCTACAATCAAATATGGACAAAAATGCTTCGGATGAACCAGGAAAGGGGCCCACTTACTGCATGGGGGTTACAGGGTCAGCTTCACAGATGGGGTGCTGGTATCTGAGCTGAGTCCTGCCTGAATGAGGACTAGGATTTTGCCAGGGGAGCCAGGGGAAAGGGAATTTCACGTGGATGGAAGAACATTTACAGTCAAAGTGGCTTGGACAGGAGTGGCTGGTTTGGCAGGATGAGAAATCCAGCTGGCATGACCCAAGGGGTGTGGGTGGGGCCCCAGGAGGCAAGAGGGGGTCTGGGCTCCACAAAGGGTTTTCCAGGGCTCAGGTGCTGATGCACTTCTCCCTCCTTATCTGCTCTGGGTTCACTTGTTCTTTGTTGATATCGCCACCAGAGGGCAGCCAAGGAAAGGCTGTCAGAGGCCTGTTTGATGCTTTCTGAAGGCTTGTTTTTAGTAAAATTCTATTAATTGACACTAATATGTAGAAAAGTGCTGAGAGGTGCTATACTGGGAACAGCTATTAATATCATAACAGTAATGCTAACACTCAATTATCACCTTAATTGCAATAGTCCTGGTAGGTGGAAAAAGATGTCACCATTTCCTGGTTGACCTGAGGCGAAATACTACTCTGTCTCAGTGTCTGCTTCCACAAAAATATTAGCCTCACAGAGATACTTATGAATGAGGAAACATAGACAGGTGCTGAGCACAAGTACTGGCTAACAGATCCTTAAAAAATGGTAACTGAGCCCTGGCTGGCGTAGCTCAATGGATTGAGTGCAGGCCTGTGAACCAAAGGGTTGCCAGTTCGATTTCCAGTCAGGGTACATGCCTGGGTTGCAGGCCAAGTCCCAAGTTTGAGGCATGTGAGAGGCAACCACACACTGATGTTTCTCTCTCTCTCTTCCCCTCTCTCTAAAAATAAGTAAATAAAATCTTTAAAAAAAGAAAATGGTAACTGAATCTGAATATTATTTACCATGAAAAACAGTAAGTACCTTAACTTGTAATTTGTTTACAAAGCACCTCCATATGCTTTATTGAGTTTGATTCCCCCACTTTCCCCATGGGACAACAGATTAGCAGGCAGGAACGGTTGGTATGATGAGATTTGGGGGTACCTGTGTATTTCATTACCGGCGATAATTTCTCCAAATCTGGCTTTTGAACCCAGGGAGTTGAGTATGAGTTACAGCATTATGCCAAATCAAATTATTTATAAGTTGATTATCTAGTTTATGCATAAGAGAGGTTTTCCTCTTCCGTATACCTCAAGTTCTGTTTTCTCTCCATTTGTCGTTACAACAGTCAGAATCTTCATTGTGAAGATGACTTCACAATGAGAATGATGGAAACTAGGTCACTTTAGCTCCTTTTTGTAGAGTTTTGGAGAGAACTGGAGTAGAAAAAAGCATTTAAAATATTTATATAAGTTTTTGAATACTTCTTGACAAAAATATATAGCGTCAAAGTATATTAAACAGAATAAATCAACATGAAGTGGAAGTTATAACCTGTAAAGCACTTTTTTTAACAACAAAAAAGAGAACATTTAGCTTGAGGAAGGTAAGATTCATGTGGTTATGATAGCTGTCATTTCCTCTTTGTGTACAAACCCAGTGGAAAATGATTAGACTCATTTTGCCCACCAAGGAAAAAGAAGACTGAGGGTGAGAACTACAGGGAGACTTTGCCTCCGTGTAAGGAGGAATGATAAGGAGGGATGTTTAAGTAAATGGCTTTTATATCTGAAATGTAAAGGCCTTTAAGGGTGTTCCTAACATCCTACTTCTGCTTCTCTAGGAAATCTTTGACTCCACATGCAACTTTCAAGAAAAAACATTGGGTCAAATGTTGAACTTAGACTAACATTGTTTCTCATTGAGAAATATTTCAATAATGTCTTTCTTTTCTGTGAAAAATGCTAGTGTTGTATAGAAAATTACATCTTTCATCCTTTAAAGAGTAGATTTGACTCATATCAACTCTACTTGGAAAGGACACATAAAAAGAATGCAAAATGAGTTTTTAGATTGACTGTGGATTTAAATGATCTCTGTGACTCTTAACCTCTTTATCTGAAACAGCTCAGCCCTGACCAGCGTGGCTCGGCTGGTTGGGCATTGTCCAGCAACATGGTTTCGGTCCAGGGGCAGGGCAGGTACAGGAAGGTAGCCAATTGATGTTTCTCTCTCACATCTATGTTTCTCCTGTCCCTCCTTCTCTAAAAATTAATGAAATCTTAAAAAAAAATAAAACAACTTAGAAGGACATTTTTTTCAAGTTTCAAATCAAGAACTTAATCATTTCCAAAATCTGCTTGTGGCTAGCTTTGTAATTATCATTCCCTCTCACAAAAGCATTAAATAGGTTTTCAGTTAATGTGTCAGTGATAGAGTTACAGGAAAAGTCATTCTACTACTGTTCAGATTCCAGCAGCTCAGATCAAGTGTCAGCTGAATAATTTCAAGGCAACTTTGTTAATATCCTGTCACAATGTGCTACAAAATGTCAGAACTCCATAGGATGGCAATGCAAAAATTATTCATCAGATTTATCTAAAAATATAAAGAGATTAAACCAGGCAAATATCTTTGCCCTTATTTTGTAAGTTCAAGAATTTTCTGATAATGTGTCAGCTGAGATTTCAGAATAAAACATTGGTTTCCAAATGTCCTACCTATATAATATTCTACCATGTGCAGAACATTTTAATTTTTTTAAATTTATTTTTAGAGCAAGAGGAAGGGAGGGAAGGGGGGAGAAAGGGGGGAGGGAGGGAGGAAGAGAGAGAGAGAGACATCGATTTGTTGTTTCACTTATTTATGCACTCACTGGTTGATTCTTGTATGTGCCCTGACCAGGGATTGAACTTGCAACCTTGGTGTATAGGGATGACACTCTAACCAACTGAGCTACTTGGCCAGAGTATGCAGGACATTTTAATGGAAATTTTTAATTACACCTTTTTTTTTTTAACCTCCTCCTAACTTGTGACAAAGTCAGCCAGGACTGATATCACTTTTGCCACATTTATGACACTACCTGTTTTACTGGAATGGAATTAGATATGCAGAGTTTACTCTCTGAGAGAAGACAGAACTTGGACTAGTCTGACCTAGTTAGAGAACCTTTTATTTATAAGCTCATGGCAGGTGGTAAAAAGACCATGGCTTTTACAGGTGAGTGGTACCTGTGGGGTATAGAGGGTATAGTGGGGTTAGTATATACTCCACGAAAAGGAAAAATTCTGTCACTCCTCCTCCCACCCCCACCCCCAAGCAATTTTTATGTTATAAAGCACCCTGTTCCTGAATAACAATCTTCTCAGAACTGGGCTCTCAAAATTCCAAACAACTGCATTAGATAGTCTTTGGAAGGGCATATCACTTGCTCCTTGACCCGAGGGCGGAGCCCTCCCACTCCCAGGCCAGGGCATCCACTTTGGCCGGGTTATCCTCACTTCTGAGGAATGGAAAGCAGTGTGGTATGCTGTGGCTCCCACTGCGTGCGAGGTTGGTTCACCCGTAAACTTCTGGGTTTCAATGTCATCACCACGTGACCCAATTTAGGTATAAATGGACACAATCCAGGCAACCTTTGAAATATAACCTTACATCAACATGGCTTTTACAAACAGTTCCTCAGGCATATGAATAATACAATGTATTTTACAAATAGATTTGTCAAAGCACCAGAAATTATTTTAGAAGGATGAACAGAGAGAGAGACACATACACAGAGACAGATAGGCTGACTTGATAATCTCTCACTTCTAAATTCACAGTGGCATCTTCAATAATGACCTCTAAACCAAACTTATACAATTGAAATATAACCAATTCGTTTTAGTTAGTAAAATGAGGCCTCTGGTTAAGAATAAATCAACAATTTCAAAATAAGAAGGACCAACAGGAAATCTTAAATTCAAATCCCCAAATGTCCAGCAGGAACTTTTCAGAAAGTTTTGTTTTCCAGAAATACTCCTGAGGCTCTCTGAACCTAAGAATATCTTTAAAATGCTAAAAATATAATCTTACATTCATAGCAGTGTCTGGCACATGTTAAGTTCTCAAGAAATACTGATTGAACATTAAATAAAGAAATCAGCAAAAATGTGGGAGCTCAAAGAGATCATCAGAGTCATCCTGTCCAGCTTCCTAAAGTTCAGATGTCCAGAGAGGCTGGTTCATTTGCTCAAAACCACACAGCTTGTTATTGGCAGAGCTGGATCTGGAACTCAGGATTCCTGATCTCAAACCCACTTTGCCCAATGGCTCTTTCTTTTCATGGGTTCCTCATACACCTGGACTTTCATAGATTGAAAAAACCTGTGGTCAAGAACTTGGATCAACCTTAAGGTTCCGATAGCTATTCATTATGTGAGCACACAGGCATTGTCAAAATAAGGTCACAATACAGTAAGAACCTGCCTGGGGGTCATTTATTGGTAAGAAATTGGTTTGACTTTTCCCTAGTAAACTACCTTTAAAGTAAAATTACCTTAACTTGAAATGTTCTGTTAAAAACAAATTAATTAGGGCAGAAATAGTTCCTATGTAACAGAAGCTATAATGCCTTATATTTGGATGGTTTTTCACCATTTCTAAGTGAGGCCTGTATTATCTTGCAGTTCTGTTCCTTTAAGTATCAATTAACTGGTTTACCAGCTGTTGGTAAAGGGAGCCTTAATCGCATTATAATTGTGAGAGATGAAGGTGTGGAACCTACTAATGACTGCAGTGCCTCCTCTGCTTGGGGAAAGAAGTGGGGGATAAGAGGTAAGGCAGCACATCAGTGGAGGGCCTGGGTGGGGCAAGGCTACCTGACGCTCCTCTGTTTGCCTATGTCCCAGGCTAGCCTACTCTCATTACCTCAGCGCAGCCATAATTTATTTGAACAGGAGGTGGCAGAGTGTGTACTTGACCTCAGACACCAAACACCCAAGTTTTAAAAATAGTAAAAGGTGATGTCAGCCTGAGTTCGGGAAAGCCCAAAGCAAAGAACAGAAGAAATCCTAATCAAAGATTAACCTGTGTCACAGACCCGAAAGGATTTAAAGACACTCGGAACTGACAGGCTGCCCAGGTGAACGCTGCTGCAGGTGAGCTGGCCCTGCCACCCACTTCGTGCGCATGGGCCTTACCTGCCTCGGCTGGTTGACCTTAGCTCCTGAAGACAACAGTAATCGAGTAACGTCCAAGTACCCGCCTTGGGCAGCTAGGAAGAGTGCGGTGGCTCCATCCTGAGAGACAGCAAAGTTAATGTGTTAAGAGAATCATCTTTCACATTTATTTTAAAAGAAATGATCTTTTAAATTACATATATTCAACACAATTATCCATTTCCACCCCCCTTTCATATGCATAGTTAACATTTTATTTTTTGAAGAATGATTCTAAAAGATTGCACAGTTTAACTGAAAGGTAAAGTTTAAAAGTTTTATAAGGATAAGTTATAATGTATATAATGACTTCACAAAGTCTTGATCCTAGAGCTTATGATATATCTGGTTGGTGGTAGCATCTAGGTTTTCCAAATATACAGTCACATTTTTCTCTTGTGGGTATAGACTTCTCATTGGCTGCTTTCTACTTTTGTTGCATAATCTGAGTCCATCCACATTTTAATTAGATTTAAAAATACATTCACTTAATACAATTTTCCATTTCAATCCTTCTGTCAGTTAAAAGCAGAGCCTTAGCTAAAAAAAACAAACAACAAGTAGTCTACAACTCTAGTCAACATGGTAGCGTAGGCAGACATGGCTCCCCTCTTTGCACCAACACATCAAAATTACAACTAAAATACAGAAAAACCATCACTCAGAACCATCAGAAATTGAGTTTGGAATGGAAATCAACAACTACAGAATTAAAGAAACCACAGCCATCTAGACTGGTTGGAGGAATGCTGATCACACACCCACTTTTGGTGGATAAAAATTCGGAAGGGATATCACAGGAGTGAGGGCCCCCAGCCCAGGGTTCCTGGTGCCAAGAAGATAAGTCCCTACAACTCTGGCTGCAAAAACCAGTAGGGATTGAGTCGGTGGAAGAAACTCCTGGAGCCTCAAGCAGTTCCTCTTAAAGAAACCACACAGAGACTCACCTACTCAGACTCACTCCCTCTGAGTTCCAGCAACAGGTAGCAGCTTAAAAGGCCCCAGTGGCATACAAGGAGAGACTGAAGTGTCTGGCATCAAGGTGAGCAGAGGCCATTGTCCCTTTTCTAAAGCCTCCCCTAACAGAGCCAGCAAGCTGGTGCCATATCTGAGCCTCCATCCACCTAGCTAACACTGTTTGACCTGCCTTAGAGATCCCCAGAGACTCCACCCCACCCAACCTACAGCACACCCAAGCTGCTTTTCCATATGAATGGCTGGTCTTGGCTCATGCTTCACAACTTCCTAAATCCTCTAGAACAAGCAACAGCTGGCCTCATTGAACCTCAGGCACAGCAGTGATTCACAGGTTGACCTGCCCGGAAATCTACAAGCCCAGTACAAGTAGCAGCCATCTCAGAAGCTTTATAGCTCAGGCAGGATGGCCCCAGGCAAAACACAGGTGGGGGCTGACCTTGGCCTGCATCACTCAGGAAACCCCAGGGCCAGCACACCCAGTGGACAGCTACAGACCACCTCAGAGCACCACCACCCTGCCCCTGCACAGCTGACTCTCCACAGAGGGTGGAGGTTGGTGGTCAGTGATTATAGCCGTTCCTTACAGCTGACTGGCCTGGGTAAATCCCTCTAATTGATCTGCCAACAGCAACCAAGGCTCAACTACAAGAGGAGGGTGTACTTAGTTCACACAAAGTACCCAGCTTGGGTGATGGGGTAGGCTGTGCCACTGAACCCTACAGGACATCTACTATATTAGGCCATACTACCGAGATACAGAGTCAAAGCAGCTCTGCCTAACACACAGAAACAAACACAGGGAGGCTGCCAAAATGAGGAGACAAAGAAACATGGCCCAAATGAAAGGATAGATCAAAACTCCAGAAAAAGAGCTAAGTGAAATGGAGATAAGAAATCCATTAGATGCAGAGTTCAAAACACTGTTTATAAGGATGCTCAAGGAACTTAGTGAGGACCTCAGCAACATAAAAAAGATCCAGTCAGAAACAAAGGATACACTAATTAAAATAAAGAACCATTTACGGGGAAACAACAGTAGAATGGATGAAGCTGAGATTCAAATCAATGATTTGGAACATAAGGAAGCGAAAAGAACAAATCAGAACAAGAAGAAGAAAAGAAGAATCCCAAAACATGAGTATAGTATAAGCAGTCTCTGGAACAACTTCAAGAGGTTCAATACTCACATCATAGGGGTGTCAGAGGAGAAAAGAAAGAGCAAGAAATTGGAGCTCTATTTGAAAAATTAAAGAAAGAAAATTTACCTAATTTTGATGAAGAAAATAGACATGCAAGTCCAAACTAAACAAACACGAAGAACAGAGGCAGAATCATGGATACAAAGAGTGTTTTGTTGGTTGCCAGATGGGAATAGGGTGTGGGGGAATGGGTGAAGAGGTGAGGGGATTAAGAAGTACAAATAGGTAGTTACAGAATAGCCATGGGGATGTAAAGTACAGTATAGGAAATGGAGTAGCCAAAGAACTTACAGGCATGACCCATGGACATGAACAATGGTGGGGGGATTGCCTGAGGGAGTGGGGGTACTGTGTGGAGGAGGGGCAAAAGGGGGAAAAATCAGGACAATTGTTACAGCATAATCAATCAAATTTTTAAACATGGAAAAAGTCTTAATAAAAAGCAGAACAAAAAAAATCTATTTCATATGCTTTTATGATTCAGGAGTAAAGAGTGTGCTTTTAACTAGATCTTTCCTACTCCCTTTTCATTCTTGCCTCCTTATCCATGTCTCCCCAATGTGCAGTTTCTCCAAGCTTTAAAGCATAAGACCTTTTCAGAATAACTGCTTTAGTAAGAATACCCATGAACTTGCCCCCATGCCAGCCCAGCAGATGCCCATAACATCTATATATGCAACTAAGCAATCTTTCATAAAAGCCCAAAACAAGTGCTTTATTTTCAATTTTCTTTAGTTTTCTTTTTAACTGGGTATCTACGTCTTCTGGTCAGTTCTTTTTTCTCAATGGCGTGTCATTGGGCAGTTTGGACAGCACATTGGTCAGCTGAGGGCATGCATCCTCCACCGCTGTTCATCTCACACAGACAGGACACGGTGAGCTTCGTTACTCTCAGAGAGCAGTGTAAAACCCGAGCAATCCCAGCTAATTACTGCCCTCCCATCAGGAACAATTACCACAGGTTTAAAATACAAAGCACCTTTCCCTGCAAGTCCAACCATGTGGAGGGTGCTGGATTTCCAGTGAGAGTCAGCTGAGCTGCCAGACTCCCCTCGAGGCAATCATTAAAAAATTAATTAGCCTGTACAGTTTTAAACAGGTGTTTGATATGGGAATGAAGTTTTTCAGCTGCTCCTTACTGTGTTGCTTCCATGAGCTTAGGAAGTCTTCCATGAGCTTAGCAGCTCATAACTCTTAGGAAGTTTCTAAAACAAGTATCTATGCATTGGGTTTTTACTGTGCATTACCAACTTCTGTTCCTAGAAGTTTTCAGGGATCAGTGACAGGGATTCCCCATATTTCAACCGTTTTTCATGAAAACATTTACACTGGACTCTTTGGGTAAGGGTAAAAGTCTTAATAGAAAATGTAAGTTCTGGTACATGAAACTTCTTGAGTTGCCTTACAATAGAGATAAATTTATAATGAAAATAGGCTTTCCCAAAACTCTACATTTCTAAGATTTTGTGCCACCCTGATGAACCTTATGGAAGAATATTATCTAACAGGATCAATTCTATGCTCACCATCAGTTTGGACTGCTGACTTTTAGAGCTATGAAAATCACAACTCATTTTCTTTTCCCAAAGACTTGGGCTCCTCCTAGTCAGCCTATACATACATTAACTCACACACGCTTTCAGATATACTGCACCTCTACACAGCCAAAGAAATAGCTGTAGACCCGTGTTTCTTAGCCTTGCCCACATGTCAGAACCGCCTGTTGCTCAAGCTGTGCCATTAGAGACTCTGGGCTGGGTGGTGGGAGAGGGGATGGAAACCGGTATTTTTTAAAGCTTTCTAGGTGATTCCAATGCGCAGCCAGAGATGAAAATGACTCCTTTAGACCATTATCAAGTACTCCAGTCATTCAGCTGGGAATGCTACAGGCTCAGAGTGTCACAGAGGTTGAAGTACAGAAGGCAAGGCTGGTTGCCATGTACTTCAAAGAGGTCTGTGATTTTTCAGAGTTAACCGTGTAAATGCTGGAAAGGGTGTTCAAATGAAAAAGCTCACACCTACACATCTCATTACATGTCTATGAAAGTATGCAGTGCCCTGGGCACAAGGGCTGTCTAGGGCACAGTCTACAGGTAGGACAGCCTAAAATATGGTTCCTAGGTAATTGGAAAAAGGAATTCCTCCACTCCTCACTAGGATACTCAAGTCACTTCATCTCCTCATAATTTATTTTTTCCTATAAAACTGGAATCACATGTGTCATGAATCCTGTAGTATTACAATGGCAATCAATTAAAAGAGTGCTTGGGTAATGTGCTAACTGCCGACTGGCAGCACACAGACCCACACTAGCAGTGGGTACCTTTTAAAGGATGCTGTGTGCATGCATATCACATGTCTTCATCTGCCCAACCTCACTCCTCTCCCAAATAACCTGATTTCTCCTTTTGTAAAAGTGCTCTTCCTCGCAAATAAACCCACAGCAAATCTGTTTATTTTGATTTTCAGCAAGCCCATACACTGGGCTTGTGATGCTATGAATGAGTATGTATCACATGATTTTTGAAGACCCTAATTGCACAGGTAGATGAAATAGTTCATGTGTAAGAGATTTAAAAGGGCAGAACAAAGATGGGTAAGTAAGATTATGTGGTTTCTCCATAGAAAAAGACTACCTGGCTAAATATCTGTATTTCTTTCCTTGATGTCTCAGATTCAAGTCCTATTGCTCATTGAAATATTTTTGAAACTAGCAGTTCTGGCATCCAAACTTAGACTGCAATGGTCTGTGTGAAGAAGGAATGAACAAGGCCCCATGAAACACACTCACATAGAGCTGGTCGTGGATGTTGGCTCCGTGCTTCAGCAAGGTGTCCACCACCTGCCTGTGCCCATACTGACTGGCGGCCAGCAGGGCAGTGCCCCCATCCTATGGGCATGCAAAGTATAAACACGTTAGAAACAGCACAGGCATAAATCTTACCAAAGAGATGCTCTTCATATAGCAAGGACTTTGGGAAAGAATTCTCCATAGATAGTAACAAACTCACGTTTCCTCTTTTGTCACTTTTATATTTTCTTTCTTGTCATGACAGCTCATCTTTAAGGACTTAATTTTTTGTATGCTTGGATGACTTGCTTGAGATCTGTTACAATTGACTAAGTTATTATGATTAATTTAGAAAAGTCCCATGTCTACTAGACTCATCAAAGCGATCACTTTCTATGTATGATCACTGTGTTATATATATGAAACTAATATACCATTGTATGTTACCTGTAATTGAAAAACAACAATGAAAAAGAAATTTCCTATGTCAAATGCAGACTCTTCTATTTGCCTTTCAATAAAGGAAACAGAGAACAGAAAGTCTGCACCAGTCAGGTCCCTCTTGGAATTGACATAATAGCCTCCTTGGCTTCTGGCCAGAGACCCTCTTGACAAACCTCCCTGTGGTTCCGCCCCATGGTGGGCCTCTGAGATTAAGGTACTTTTATAGGGCAACCCTCAGGGGCCACTGCCTTCATGAAACAAGATCTGCATCCCTTAAAAGAGTGGATAATTACAGCATATTCCATGTGCCTCTTAACGATCCTTAGAATTTTCCTTTGAACATGTGCCAATCTGCCCAGGTCTCTTTTAAAATGTGGGTCCTGGAACTCAACAGAACCGTGTAAAGTGGGTGTGGTCTGATGTGGAGTGGGACACTCCTCAGTTCCATCTCCTCTACTTTTATTTCTGCAGCCCAGATTTGAGTTGGCTTTCATGTCAACCACATCACACTACTGACTCATTGAGCTTGTGGTCAGCTGAAATCCTTAATGGTTTTTCTCAGGGGCTGAAGCTAATCCATTATCTTTTCCCAATTAGAATTGTTTGTCTGGCTCTGTGAATTGGTATGTGGACATTTGAGCTAATCATAAATAATGCAAGACCATGTAAGCTGGTTCTAAAATACAATTTATAAGTATGAGATCATGTGGTTTTTCTATATGGGCATAGAGTATTTACTCAAAATGCCTACCCCTCAGAGCCCCATCCTCAGATTCAGTGGGTCTGGGGCAGGGCCCAGAAATAGGCCTTCTGACTAGTCATGTCAGGCGACTGGGTGAGCAGGTGGCAGGTGGGTCCCACCTGAAGAAACACCGCTCTAAGAGCTCCTGCATTCACAGGCAGGAGAGATCCAGGAGGGTGCATGTGGCTGAGTGGTGGGGAGAGCTGGGTTTTGAAGGGTGAGGAATGGAGGAGAGAGACTGAAAGGCTCAGGTGGTGGGGGGCGTGGGAGGGGTGGGTGAACACTACAAAATTGCATAACAGCAGCCACGAGTACCCATGTTTCCAAGTTTTGTTCTGTCAATTTTCTTAGCCCTTTGCCTAAAGAGTTTAGAGAACAGATTAAATATGATGACTGTCATAGAAGAGCTGACAACTGTTATTTTAAGAACATATATTTGGGGGGATATAAATTTAAAAACAATGATAACAATTGTTGACACAAAGTCAGTTCTGGTGACTGGATCATATTAAAACCGAAAGCCTCCCCGACATTCCCTTCTTCCCCTGGAAAGCTCCTGGACACCTGCAGTTGACCTAATGGAAACATGTGAAATGGCTCAGCTGGGGCCTCTTGCTCCATGGACTTCTGGGACAACCCAACTGGCTCATGCACAAAGGCTTTCCGCCAGCACTAACTTGCTAATCAAGAAGACTGAAGCAGCCATATGGCAAAACATGTTCGTTTTGATGTATTTCAAAGAGTTGAGAATTAGGTTTATAAAACTTAACTTTGTTTTCAGTTGTATCACTTTTATAGATGAAAAATAAAATGATAATATAAAAACATATATATATATTTGTATATTATATTCAGCATGCCTGGAGCATGTACACAGTCCAACATCAGGTTTCAGAAAAGACAGGAACCTGATATTCGGATCTATGTAATAACTACCATTTTAATTTAAAAAACCCAGTGGAAACTCCCTTGATATTGAAGTATCAAATACAATGAGTTAAGAAAACCTAAAAGTTTCCACTGGGGCAAATATTCAGGAATTTTTTGTTATGATTAGGCCAGAAATAGTTGACAATCACAAAAAAGTTATGGCAGTTCAAATTTTCCTACCACAAAATACTATCACTTAAAATCTTACTGTGAACACAAAGTTGATCTTTCCACAGTCTCAGTTCTCTTTCCACATGTCCAATATGAAGGCTCAGTGACTTCTCTTGCCCAGTTATATAAACTGTAATCATATATCATATATTTCAGCGAGGACATCTCTGAAGGTAAACTACCAGCCAAAGCACCCTCCTTAGAATCTCTGAGATTCACTAGGATTGGTTTAATACTTCAACATTTCCTATCAGAGCACTGGGATTAATCTGGAACCAAAAAAAAAAAAAAAAAAAAAGCACATGAAAAGAGGGAAAATTTAAAGTACTTGCTGCTATATCTATCCTCTTAACAAAATTTAGTGTCCCAGAGAAGAAAGTTACAAGTGAGAAATAGAATCTAAGTAATTCCTCATGAAATTGTCCAGTTGTGTGCCCAGGGTAAAAAACGTCATGTTCTGAATTGAATCTCTAGAAAGACTCCTGAGCCTTTACAAGAAACCTCGTGAAACCCACCTTCCTAGGCTTGAAAATCTTGTAAAAAAGGAAGTGCAAATTTTTACTATAGGTGAAGAGAAACGAATACTCATGATTGCTAAAAACTTTCAATGGGGTATGCATCAACAAAGTGCTCTTACTTTGGTCCTAAACTCAGTGGATGCTCCAAATCCAAAGAGAAATCTCACGACGTCATTATGGCCTTGCTGGGCAGCGAAGAACAGGGCAGTTGTACCTGACTGGAGGAGAGATAGCGGCTGGTTTCAAAAGACATTTGGTTACATTACAAAACAACATCCTTGCATATAAAGCTTCTAGCCTAGGAAGGGGTTATATTTAAACTGATTATTATTCTTTGATCAGAGAAGTGACAAGATGAAAGGAAAACTTTATTTTTGGTGTAGGGGAATAAATGGTGGACTTCCAAAAGATATGCATTCATTCTAATTCTGAGAACTTGTGACTATTACTTGGATGGGAAAAGATGCGATTAAGTTAAGGATTTTGAAAGGAATTTATCTGGGTGGACCCTAAATCCATTGGCAAGTGTCTCGATAAGAGTGAGGCAGAGTGTACTTAACACAGAGAAGAGGCGCAGGCAATGTGGCCAGAGGCAAAGATCAGAGTGATGGGGCCACAAGTCTAAGAATGCCAACAGTTATCAGCAGCTAGAAGAGGTGATGCATAAACTCTCCTCTGGAACCTCCGGAGGGAGTGAACACCTTGAGTTTTCTGTTTTTCAGAACTGTGAGCTATATATTTCTGTTGTTACAGCAGCCGTGGGAAACTAACATGCTTGGTATAGTAGTTGGGGAACACCGGCATTCATTCACTATGGAAGAATTCTGGTAGTGGTCTGGTTACAAAATTTATCACCCCAGAGTACAAAGCTACGTGCGCAAGAAAGAATCTAAGTAATTCTTGCAAAGGGGCTGAAAATATTTCCCCAAATAGGACATATTAACAAGAAACAGTCTGATTCTAATTTCAAACCTATCACTGGTATCCTGAGACACAATTTTCAGCATTCTTTCTTCACAGGCATTTTTATAAACCTACTAAAAAATTGGTACCCAAGCCATTGCGTAGTCCAAATGCAACCACCACCCCATTGATGTGGGCTGTATGTATGGTACTTTTCATACAAAGATGTGCTTCACTCCTGTGCTTTGAGCATAGGATGAAGCTAAGACCACACTTTGTCAGAGAGAGCGACGAGAAAACCAACCAGGAATATTAAGGTGCTAGGTTCTCATCGGGTGTGAGTAGCCAGGGAGAGCATGTCCTATGGATCACTGATCTGAGTCTTGCTCTAAAGGGTATGTGTGCATGTGTGTGTGTGTGGGTGACAGGATCAGGGAGCTCACGTCTGTGGCAGGACACATGCCAGTACCTTCCCAGACACACCCTCCATCTCAGGCTATGCCCCACTAGACTCTGCCCCAGCAAGGCACGGTGCATCATGACAATTCACAGAACCTTTCTGCCTGTGATGCAGAAGTGCTTTTTCTCCTTGGTTCTCAGGGAAACAAGTGAGAAACATCTGCTCGTGGCTTTCTTACAGTGGAGGACACTGGGTTCCAGAATCCCTGAGATACGATAAGGTATGCATGGAGAAACTTGGCTAGAATAGGAAAACTCTCTTCTTTATAAATATTAATTTTACAGACTACCAAAGGTAATTTCTAGGTGTTGTTCCTTCATTAAGAGAAAGGATTTGTTTTTCAATAAGCTTTTTTGATGCATTAATCACAAAAATCACACAGCAGTTTGAGCCAATTTTGGAACATGCATACTACTAATCATTGTGCACGTGAATCCAGACAACAGGAGCTAGACTCCAGTCTGGAATGTGAATAAAGGTCTTAAATGCATGGGTTTTACTCCTGAAACCCAGGGCCTCGTGACAACCATATGTGTGGCTTCTGCGCCTGAGAGTGTTACTCAGCCAGCACTGCTGGATCTCTGGAGCAACGGTCTTCCAGGACCACAGCTTCTAGTGTGTCTCTCTAGCAAGCCCTGTGTGTCTAGACAGCTTACCTAAGAAAACAGTGGCAGGTACTCTTTCAGGAAACAAATATTCCAATATTGCAAAATCGGCTACAGATGAACCAAGGTAGAAGTCTGCTTATATGAGTTCCTCAGCACTGCTACGCACTCTTTCAGATTCTAAAACATGCCAGGTGAGGTTGGGGCCTCTCTTTGGCTTAGCAGGTCTGTTGTCCCAGACTTCCATGGCCTCAGGGGACCACCAAGAACTTACGCTGAATTACTATTTGGGCCACATAGGTTTCCTCCAGATGGGGCACATTTTGGTAAGTCTTCATGGGCCACTTTGTTCAATGCACAATAGTTCACCTCTTCAAGAGCATTAGCTGGGCAACTGGAACCAACCATACATTGACTGGAAATAAGCAAATACTTCTCTTCTCCTCCCAGCTTTCTTAGGTGTTGTGAAGATATTTTTGTGCATGTTTAACTCGCCTTTAAGGATAAAGCTTTTGAGTAAGCAGAGTTGGATCATATTGTTTTTATTAGAGAAAAATCTGTCTCTTCTTTAAAGTTAAAATAAAGACTGTAAAGCAGAGAGGAAAAATAAAAAGATTGGGGTAATTTTAAACTATAATTCTAAATGGGCCCAAACATTTTCTTCCAAGAAGAAAATCAGCTGCTGAAGTGCAAATGACCTAAAACAACGATCCAGTGTTATGGAAATTGCTCAGGAAAATCTGCTTGTGAGAAGACTGGCTGGATTTGCTGTAGTCTCTTTGTACTGCTCCTCTCAACAGACCAGGCGTGCTGATCCAGGGCAATGAGAACCAGACTCCAGGCTCTATCCAGTGAGTGTCACTCTCCCATTGTCCACTGCCAAGGTAACACCAAGAGGGGAGATAAAATTTCCAGATGCCCTGTGGAACATCTAGTCCTTACGTATGGTGCATCTTAATTGCTCCCCACAGGGTGGCAGTCCTGCCTGGAAGACAAGGTGTATTGCTTCACAAAAGTTTGGTTAATGAGTCGTCCTTTCTGAAACAGCCATTGGGCAGGCCTTCCAGTCAGAGTGGATCAAGGAAAACCAAGTGCTCCAGTCTGGTTCTGAGTCAATGTGGCCTGGCCTGTGCATGTGTCTACATTAAGGTTAGTTTCCCAGGCTCTATGTTGTCTTGGAAATAAATGGACCTTCCTCAGACCTGAATCCCAAAGTATGTTAAAATGTCCTAGCCCCCACTGTTCTACATCGGACCAAGAATGGATCCTTGGGCTAGGTGGAACTCTCAAGATTGCCCTTGAATAAAGGGTGGAAGCCAACTCACATTTTAGTCCAATGCTCACCACATGGATTTTGGGAGCAGAGCTTAGTACACAGCCAGTCAGAGAAGTCCTTTGAAAATGTGGTTTGGTGGGGATGGTTGAGATAGTGTAGCAAGTGAGACTCATTAAGAACAGGTTGGTGATACAATCCTTCTAAAACTATAATGATCTCTATGAAAATCCTATGAATTCTATAGCATCTCATCCCAAGGGAAGAAGAAAGAACTTATTTAAGCTTGGGATGAAACGTTTGAGTGTTTAAGGGATGTGGTTAGAGGTCTGGTTACCTCAGGATGCAACACGTGCCTGAGAAGGTATGTTCAACCGAAGTACAGTCAACGGTCAGTTTCTGGGCCTTACTTTAGGCACAATAAAGCCCGCAACCTGGGCTTCAGTGTCATATAGGAGAAGAGCAATCATGACTCCTGCCCTTTTTAACAATTCACTATTGTGAGAACTGCAAGCATCTATCACCTGGGTCATTCTTATTCAAGTGCAAAACTTGACCCACCTCTCTCTGGAGATTGATGTCCGCTCCTTGGAGAACGAGCTCCCTCACACAGTCTATGTGACCAGCATAGGAGGCGACCATGAGGAGCGTGGTGCCATACTGGAGGGAGGAGAGACAGATGAACAGTCAGGCCACCGTGTGTCAGAGAGGGGTCCTGGAGGAGAGGCTGCAGAGATGTCAGCTCCACCCAGGGCACATCCAAGCACAAAGTCCCCGCAGTGAGAGAAGTGTCTTATGACTAACCTATAATGCAGACTAGACAGGGAAAGAGCAAAGTGACAATTGCTGAAGCTGGAATTTTCAACTTAAAAATTTACTTCTTCCAGTAACTTCAGAAACATAGGCCAAGTAAACCACGGTTACTGCATTTTAAAGCACCAGTGATATAATTATCTCATTTTATGATTCATATTAAATATTCCTGAGCTGAAACACTGCATTAATGCCAAAAATGGGTTAAACAGTGTCAGTTGGTTTTCTGTGTTTAGAAGTCTTTATCTTCAAACTGATTCAGAGATGAAAGGCACTGGGATCAGGAGCCCTGGGGTCCAAGTTGACCTTTGTCATCTTTGTCATTAACCAACAGTGCAACCAGGGCAAGTTGCTTGTAATTCCTGAGGCTCATTTACCTCATCTTTAAAATGAGGGGTTGGACAGGGTGATTACCAAGGTCTCTTGCAGCTTTCAGATTCAAGGACCTGAGGAGGACGATCTGATATGAACCCCTCCAATTCAAGTGGTCTTTTGTAGTTGTTCCCAAGGGCTTGGGATTGTGATCTGAACCACCACACCTGCACGTTCAGCAACTTGCCTTCCAGGAGTGGATGACAAGAGAGAGTTCGGCAGTGGGGAAGGCTCTCTAGGATGGGGGGAAAGTGACTCAGGAGTGTTGTGCTCTTTGCCTCTGCAGGATTTTGTAGCGAGGCAGCAGAGCTCAGTAGTCTGACAGTATGACCCTGGGAGGGTTATCTAACATTTCCAAGGCTCATTTTCCTTGTCTGTAAAATGAGGAATAATTAAAGTGTCTGCCTGATTAAACTAAATGGGAACAAGATATAATTCAGGCAATGGACTTAGCATAGCAATGTTAGATATTAATTCAGCAAATGTTAGACATTAAAACAATATTATAATAGTTCAGTAAACATTATCTGCTTTTGTTGGCTTCTGTGAATGACAATGCTACTTTTGGAAGTCTTGTTTGCTAAAAGTAAAAAGTATAGGTAGAATCAATAAAAACTAATGGCTTCCAGTCAGAGAAAGACAAATACCATATGATTTTATTCATACCTGGAATCTAATGAACAAACTGAACTAACAGGCAAAACAGAGACAGACTCATAGATGGAAAGCAGATGACAGCTAGTCATCTGTGGGGGGAGGTTTAGGGAGTAGAGGCATTGAGCAAAAAGGAAATAGGATGCATGGACATGGACAACAGTGTGGTAATTGCTGGGGGGGTTATAAAGGAACTAAATGGTAATGGGAAAAAGTATAATAAAGATAAAATTAAAACACACACACAATAGGAATTCAAAGAATAATTGTAGAATAGAAGATAGGATGTCATAAAAAAAAAGGAAAGAAGAGCTAATGGCTTTGTAGCAGTGCTCTATAATAATTTCTCTACCCCATGTGACTGTACTTGGTATTTCAATGTAAGACCTTCATGTAGGCTATACTATCCACTATTTTTTAAAATTTGATTTTAAACAGAGAGAGAAGGAGAGAGAAACATTGATTTGTTGTTCTACTTATTTATGTATTCATTGGTTGATTCTGTATGTGCCCTAACCAGAGATTGAACCTGCAACCTTGGTGTATTGGAAAAATACTCTAACCAACTGAGCTACCCAGCCAGTGCTGTACCATTCATTATTCAGTTGAACTCCTTCCTCCATATTTTCCAAGATTGGAGGGGCAAGCTTGGTACTACCAACTTCCTCTTGAATGTGAGCAATTTTTATATAGATTGTGGAGACCCAAGATAGCAGAGGAGTAAGTAGAAGCTACACTAACCTCCTCCCAGGACCAACCTGGAATTACAAAAATTGTTGAGAAATCATCCTGAGTAACCAGCTGAACACTAGCTGAAGAGAAGCCTTACAACCACAGACAGACAGAAGAAACCACTTCACCACAATGTGACTGGTAGGAAGTGCAGGGGAAGTGCAAGAGGCTGGCTAGTCTCCCATGGTGGCAGCCGAAGTTCCAGAGGGATATTTCAGTGGCTAGGGGGTTCCTCCTGAGAAGTGTGGGGTTTAAACTCCAAGCTGGGCTTCCCAGCCTATAGCACCAGAACTGGAAAAGGAATCTAAATAACATAAAGCTGTGAAAAGCAGTGAGGTTTCTGTCTGCCAGAGAGAGATGGCTGGAGACTCAGAAAGGCTCTTAAAGGGCCAACACACAAAATTTCATTTGCAGCCACTTACCCTGGGCTCCAGCAGAGGGAGGGCAGAGTGGACTAGAGATGCGTGAGAGTCTGGGAGGCTGGTGGCTCTAGGAAGAGAACTGAAGGAACAGTCTCCAGGGACCCTGTGCTGAATCATTCCCCACACTGCAGAGGCCATTCTTCTCAGGCAGAGCACACCTCTCCAAATGGCATCAGCCTGAGGGGAAGCAATAGCCCTGCCTACAGGAACTACTCTGCCCCACCCTATGGAGCTTAAGCTCATCTGCTGAACACAGCTTGAGGCTCTATCACTGATTAAATTTAGCAACTAAGGCAAATCTCTGAGAGCTCTGAGACTTTAGCTAACCCTCCCCACGCCCAAGGCTCATAAAAACTGGCTTTGATGTGAAGTCTGGTTCCATGTGCACATACTAAGGCTCACAGAGGAAGCAACAAGCTGTAGATCTCTGATAGCTCCAAACAGGTTGCCCAGGGCCAGTCAGAGTTTGACTTGGCAGCGTTTGCCTTGGACCTGCACCAGAGTCTTACAGATCTACCTAATACAGAGAAACAAACACAAAGAGACAGCCCAAAATGGGAAAACAAAGAAACAGGCCCCAAATGAAAGAAAAAGAGACTTCCCCAGAAGAACCAGATGGGATGGAAGCAAGCAATTTATCAGATAGAGTGTTTAGAGTAATGATTATATAGATACTCAACAGCATGAAAAAAAGGCATAGAAACCATAAAGAACTATTCAGAAATAAAGAATGCAATATCTGGAATAAATAATACACTGGAAGGAATAAACAGATTAGATGAAGCAGAGGATTGAATCAGTGATTTGGAAGATTAGGTAGGAAAAAACCACCCAGGTAGACCTGCAAAAAGAAAAAAAAAGAATTGAAAAAAAATTAGGAGAGCTTAAGAAACATTTTAGACAACATGAAGTGTAACACCATTTGCATGATGGGAATACCGGAAGAAGAGAGTGAGCAAGGGATAGAGAACCTACTTGAAGAAATAATGACCAAAAACTTCCCTAATCTGGTGAAGGAAAAAGACACAAATCCAGGAAGCTCAGAGAGTCCCAAACAAGTTGGGCCCAAAGAGGCCTACACCAAGACACATTATAATTAAATGGCAAGACTTAAAAACAAGGAGAGAATCCTAAAAGCTACAAGAGAAAAGCTGGTAGTCACATACCAGGGAGCACCAATCTGACTGCCATCTGATTTCTCAATGGAAATATTTCAGGCCAAAGGGAGTGGTGTGAAATGGTCATGGTGTTGAAAAGCAAGAACCTTCAACCAAGGCTACTTTCCCCAGCAAAGCTATCATTTAAAATTGAAGGAGTACTAAGGAGATTCCCAGACAAGAAAAAGCTAAAGAAGTTCGTTAACACCAAATCAATACCATAATAAATGTTAACAGGATTGCTCTAAAAGAAGAAAAAGAGAAATATAGTCTAACAATAAAATGGCACTAGATGTGTACCTATCAATAATCATTTTAAATGTAAATGGCTTAAATCCTCCAACCAAATGCACAGCTGAATGGACAAGAAAACAAGACCTATATATATGTTGCTTCCAAGGGACCCATCTCAGATCGAAAGATACACACAGACAAAAAGTAAAGGGATAGAAAAAGATATTTCATTCAAATGGAAAGGGGGGAAAAAGCTGGGGCAGCAGTACTTATATCTGACAAAATAGACTTTTAAAAAAAGCTATAGTAAAAGACAAAGAAGGACACTACCTAATGATAACCAGAACAATCCAACAAGAGGATATAACCTTAGTAAACATTTACATACCCAACACAGGAGCCCCTAAGTATGTAAAGAAAATCTTATGGACATAAAGGGAGAGATCAACAGAAATACAGTCATACTAGCAGATTTTAACACCCCTTTGACAGGAATGGATATATATTCCAGACAGAAAATCAACAAGGAGACAGTGGCCTTAACACACTAGATGAAATGGATTTAATTGATATCTTCAGAGCATTTCACCCTAAAGCAGCAGAATATACACACTTTTCAAGTGCATATGGAATGTATTTTAAGTTGATCACATGTTAGGACACAAAACAAGTCTCAATAAATTAAAGACGACTGAAATCATATCAAACATGTTCTCTGACCACAATGCTGTGAAACTGGAAATCAATCACAAGAATAACACCAAAAGACACACGAAGATATGGAAGCTAAGGAACATGTTTTTAAACAATGAATGGGTCAACAGCGAGATCAAGGAAGAAATGAAAAGACACCTTGAAACAAATGAAATTGAGAACACAACAATCCAAAATCTGTGGGACACTGGGAAACAAATCCTAAGAGGGAAATTCATAGCATTACAAAGCCTACCTCAAGAAACAAGAAAAAGCTCAAACAAACAATCTAACCTTACACTTAAAGGAACTTGAAAAAGAACAACAAACAAAGCCCAAAGTGAGTAGAAAGAAGGAAATAATAAAGATAAGAGCAGAAATAAACAAAATAGTCTTAAAAATGATACAAAAGATCAATGAATCCAAGAGCTGGTTCTTTGAAAAGATAAATAAGGTTGACAAACCTTCAACATGACTCAGAAAAAAAGAGAGTGAGGATCCAAATAAACAAAATCAGAAATGAAATAGGAGAAACAGCAACTTACAGCATTGAAATAGGAAAGATTGTAAGAAGATATTATAAACAACTATATGCCAACAAACTGGACAGCCTGTATGAAATGGATAAATTCCTAGAAACATACACTCTCTAAACTAAATCAGGAAGAATCAGAAAATCTGAACAGACAGGTTACACTTAGTGAAATTGAAACAGTAATCAAAAAACTCCCAACAAACAAAAGTCCTGGACCAGATGGCTTCACAGGTGAATTTTACCAAATGTTCCAAGAACTAACACCTCTCCTTCTCATACTATTTCAAAAAATCAAAAGGAGGGAAGGCTCCTGAGCTCATTTTACAAGCCCAGCATTTTCCTAATTCCAAAACCAGATAAAGACACTAAATAGAGAAAATTATAGGCCAATATCCCTGATGAACATTGATGCTAAAATCCTCAACAAAATATTAGCAAAATAAAAACAGCAATGAATCAGGAATATCATATACCATGATTAAGTGGGATTTATTCTGGGAATGCAAGGTTGGTACAATATTTTCAAATCAATAAATATGATTCACCACATAAACAAAACATGATCATAGTAATAGATGAAGAGAAAGCATTTGATAAAATCCTGCACTGATTTATGATAAAAACTCTCAGCAAAGTGGGAATAGAGGGAACATACTGAAACATAATAAAGGCCACATATGACAAATCCACTGCCAGCATCATACTCACTGGGCAAAAAAGCCCTACAAGGGTTCCCCTTGAGATGGGGAACAAGACAGGCAGGTCTGCTTTCACCTCTCTTATCCAACTTAGGAATGGAAGTCCTAGCCCCAGCAATCAAACAAGAAGAAATAAAAGGCATCCAAATTGGAAAAGAAGTGAAACTGTATTTGCAGAAAACATGATACTGTACATAGAGAACTCCAAAGATTCTACCAAGAAACTACTAGAACGGATAAATGAATTCAGCAAAGTAGCATGATACAAAATTAATATCAAGAAACCAGTTGCATTTCTATATGCCTATTATGAACTAACAGAAAGGGAAATTAAGAAAACAATCCCCTTAACAATTGCTACAAAAAGAATAAAATACCTAGGAGTAAATCTAACCAAGGATATAAAAGACATGGACTCAGAAAATTATAAGACACTCAAGAAAGAAACTGAAGATGACACAAATAAGTGGAAGTACATACTGTGTTCATGGATAGGAAGAATTAACATCATTACAATGTCCATACTACCGAAAGCAATCTATAGATTCAATGCAATTACTATCAAGATTCCAATGATGTATTTCACAGAACTAGAACAAATATTTCAAGTATTTATATGGAACCACAAAATACCCCACATAGCAACAGCGATCCTGAGAAAGAACAAAGTTGGAGGAATAACACTACCTAATAACAAACTATACTATAAGGCCATAGTAATCAAAACAGCTTGGTACTGGCATAAAACACACAAAAATCAATGGAACAGAATAGAGATCCCAGAAATAAACCTATTAATTGACCTTACAGTCAATTAATATTTGACAGAGGAAGCAAACATATACAATGGGCTAAAGATAGTTTATTCAATAAATGGTGTTGGAAAATTGGACAGATATGTGCAGAAAAATGAAACTAGACCACCTTCTTACATCACATGCAAGAATAATTCAAAATGGATTACAGACTTAAATGCTAGACTCAAAACCATAAAAATCCTAGAAGAAAACATAGGCAGCAAAATCTCAGACATTGCGTGTAGCAATATTTTTTTAGATATATCTCCCCAGGAAAGGGAAACAGAAGTAAAAATAAGCAAACGGGACTATAGCAAACAAAAGTTTTTGCACAGCAAAGGAAAACATCAACAAAATAAAAAGACAACCCACAGAACAAAAGACCATATTTGTATCAACATCTGATAAGAGATTAATATCCAAAATTTAAAAAGTACTTACAAAACTCAACACCAAAAAAACCCCTAAACAACCCAATTAAAAAATGGGCAAAGGACCTGAATAGACCCTTATCCAAAGAGGACATACAGATGGCCAATAGACAAATGAAAAGCTGCTCAATGTCACTAATCATCAGAGAAATGCAAATTAGAGCCACAATGAGATATCACCTCACACCTGGCAGAATGGCTATCATCAATAAATTAACAACCAAGTGCTGGTGAGGATGTGGAGAAAGGGGAAATCTTTTGCACTGTTGGTGGGAATGGAGATTGGTACAGCCACTGTGGAAAGCAGTATGGTGATACCTCAAAAAATTAAAAATGGATCTGCCTTTTGACCCAGCAATCCTACTTCTGGGAACATATTCGAAGGATCCCAAAACACTGATTCAAAAGAACATGGAAGCAGCCCAAATGTCCATCAGTAGATGAGCAGATAAAACAACTATGGGACATTTACACAGTGGAATACTACTCAGCCATAAAAAAGAAAATCTTACCATTTGCAACAATATGGATGGACCTAGGGAACATTATTCTAAGTGAAATAAGCCAGTCAGAGAAAGACAAATACCATATTATTTCACTCATATGTGGAATCTAAAGAACAAACTGAACTAACACAAAAAATAGAGACAGACTCCTGAGTAGACAGCAGGATGAGAGCTAAGGGCAGGGGAGAGGTTAGGGGGTGGAGGGATTGAGCAAAAAGGAAAAAGGACCCATGGACATGGACAACAATGTTGGTGATTGCTGGAGGGGAAGGAATATAAGGGGACTAAATGGTAACGGAAAAAATACAATAAAGCAAATAAATGAATGAAGCCAGTCTAAACAGACAAGCTATAACTATATTTTTTACATGAGAGAGAAGGAATTTTTTATCATGGGCCACATTGGTTTCGAAGTAAAAATCTATCATGAGCCAGAGGAATCACAGAGCACTCAATTTGAATACTTAAAAAAAAATAAATTCGGCTCATCTGTATTAAAATAAGGAAGATGAATGAAACAAAGAACAAAAATGCTTCTTTACAGATTGTATTTCAATTCTAGATGATGGTCAATTGAGAGAAAGAGGTTGAGATAAAGGAAAAGGAGGATAAAGAAGTCGTATCTATTGATGATTTAAGCTACAAAAAAAATATTTCCTTTATATTCAAAACCTATTAGCTTGATTGCTTTTATTCTCTAACAATTAAGGTTACTTTGTTTCATTACCTGATGTTAAAATGTATCTTTTAAAATGAGCTGATTTTGAACAGAGGACACTGCGGATATAAATGTAGTGAAGACCACAACCAACAAGATGGTGAATTGCATACATTTATATGTCTAAAAAGATGAAAATAAACTTGCCATCACACATCTCTGTGGTGAAAGTGTCAGAGAGATCAGCAAAGAGAAAAATGTAAACATCATTAAAGATAGCATTAATCTAGAAACTGAAGGTGAACGAGTGTTGGCAAATCAAAGTGTCCCATTGTGTGTGGCCTAGAGATAATGCATATTTGACTTTACAAAGCTGTTTATTGAAAGAGTTTGAACAGGTCATTCCTGAGGTTAGGAGCAGTTTCCAGCAAAGGCCTGGGGCCTCTGCTTGCATTCCATGGGCTCTCCTGGAATCCTAGGGGATGCCGAGCTTGGCCCCACTGGCGAGGGTAACACTAGCCTAGAGATCAGTCACAAGAAGAAACCATCCTGGAACCCAGACTCCATGTTCAGGTGGCATGTGGAGGAGGCAGGGACCTGCCCAGTGCAATCTGGAGGAAACTAGGGCCTGCACTGTCCCAGACATCTTCCTGCCCCTCAGCCACCACCAATCGTAGAAGCTCTTTCAAAATAAAAGAGCATATGAAATTACCATCATTTAGACTTGCTCCTTTGGGTTAAGGAATCATCTCTCCTGAAAGCCCCTTGGAAAGTGACTTTTTGTTTTAAACAAGGAGCAACCTAACACCACATTAGTATCTATTTAGAGAAGCAATTTCTTGGATCAAAATAGCTTCTAGGTCACCCAGCAGACAGAGAGACCGAGTGTGAGCCCCAAGGGGAAATGGGGTAGTGGTAGGAGGTGAGCTCTGATGGGGAAAGGGCACTGGGGGGCTGAGAGTGTGGGGTGCTGTCTGGGGCGCAGGACGTGCGTGGCATTATGTGGTGACTCTGCGAAGCTAAAAGCCAGGAGAAAGTCACAGAGGTGTCTAAAACAGGAGTGGCTTCAAGAAAAGAGGGAAAAATGGCCATCGACCTGGTTGGTGGATGAGGCCATGATGAAAACCAGTGTTCCTGCTTCAGTTTCGCCCATTGTGGCGCTACTGCCCAGTGAGGCCAAGTAAGGGAGGGGTGGCCGGGGCCCAGATGCCCAAGACCCCCTATCAGTCTGGGTCCTGGCAAGGAATAGATGGCACATTGAAACTGAGACAACTGGAAGAAAGTTTAACAAAGAGACTATTTATAAAGCTGTGCCCTGGGAGCAGGATACTGTAAAGAACAGTGTAGCCCTGGGAACCTTAGAGTGGGCTCCACAGCCAGCCCAGGCCTGAAGGCAGGAGGGGGAACGTGGTGGCTCCCAGGATGCTGCTGCCAGAGAGAGTGGGGTGCGGGAGGGTGCACTGGGCTCCCCAACATCCCTGTCCTTCCACCTTCTGACTCCTGCCAATGCTCCCATTGGCCAAACTCAACTGGAAGTAAGAGGGAAGCAAGCCCACTGGGACAGACTGTACAGTTCAGGTGCTGGGGAACAGGGGAAGCTGGAGAAGGGTGTGAGTGGACCTGCAGGTGCAAACCCAAGGTACCCTGCACTGATGCCCCCCACGGGTGCACTGGAGCACACTGGTATTTCCCTGTGGCTGGTGGCTGATCTCAATTACCAAATTTGTGCAATAAAAGCTGGAAACGGCACATCCTGTTTTCAGGAAAACAATAAGGCTCCTTTGAAAAACATTTTTATTTAAATCCTAAAATCACAACATCTGCCCTCTCTTTCTCTCCTCTGAGGTCCTCCTTGTCCCCAAAGATGTGAAGTCACGTGGATACAGAGAAATCAATGCCTCTAGCTGGGGAGGGAGGGGCTGTCTTAGTCCAGGCCTCCAGTGGGCAGTAGTGTCTATTTTTAGTTACCCTTAATTGCCAATTAGCGTATTGATGTTTGCAAAGGTAATGAGAAGGGAAGAATCTGGGGGAGGTTCCCTTTCTGTTCTCCCATCCTTGTAGGAAAAAACCTAACTCCCACCTCCACAGCAGCCCTCCTCCTCTCTAAATTCTCTCCACCTTTTTGTGAAAGCAGCTGGTTTGAATTCTCTGACTAAACACCCGCTTCTTCTTGGAATCTGCCAATTCAGATTCCTGGTGTAGTGTCTCTTTCCCTATTGTGGCCTTCTGTGGTTTTAGGCATGTAATAGTTTCCCCAATACATTTTTAAGTTCACCATGGTGCATTGAACTTTTGGAAAAGGATAAAGCAAGCAAACACATGAAAGAGCAGATAGGCACTGTTACGGGAAATGTGTTCAGGAGTGCTCTCATGCCAACGGGGGACATGGCGTGTCCTTGGCATGCGTATACCGACTGAGTCCATCCGTACACTGTCCCTGCAGTCCACATCCACCCGACCGCTGTTCAGCAGCAGCCTGAGCAGGGCCAGGTTTCCTCTCCTCGCTGCCCAGAATGCGGCATTGGCAAGTGGAGTTTCCTTCTGCAGAAGCAAAAGAAAACAGGATCTTGAAATCAACATTAGTTTACATGACCACTTCTATGCAAATCTATACCACTTAAAAGGCAGAATTTCCAGATGTGCCATATCATTTGCAAGATTGCTCCTCCAACGGCAGATAACTGTAATGTACTTGGTTATGGAATGTACTGTTTTGTAGCAGATAACTGAGCCTCAGTGCTGATTATGAAGCACAAGTTGTTGATAATACACTATTAATACCCTATTTCCCACCAATGTACTCACTTTCCTGCCTCTGTCTTTGTTCAGTTTCCTTTCTGCTTGAAATGAGGTTTTCCCCATCCTTCAAGGCCAAGGCTGTGTTTAAATGGTATTTCCTCTCTGAAATGTTCCCAAATCTCTTTTCACCTTTAAGCAGAGAAAACTGCTCCCAATTCTGACCTCCCAAAGGAGTTTACTAGCATCTTTTCTATGCCCTCAACAGTTTCTACCCAATTCCAGATGTCTGGGTAAGCACCTCCCTTTCTCTCCACCTAGTTTTCTTCATGTCGCCTGGAACCTGCCAGAGGTTCCAGTTAAGAACCGGGAACTCTGGGCAGAAAAAGTTGTTATGTGTCCTCACACGGATCCCTCATGCTGGGTTATTTTAAAGTTGCAAAGTTAGTGTTGGAACCAGACCTAGGGAAGGAACAGAGCAGGAAACAACAGAGTTGCCTGCAGCAGAAGTTCCTTCTCTAAAGCATTGATTTGGATTTGCACGTAACAGTCACAGTCAGGGCAGAGGGGGGAAAAAACGGCTTGGAAGAACCAGACAGCTCTGGGTTTTAAGCCCAGCCCTGCACTATGGACTTCACCTCGACTGGTCTCAGTTTCCTTTTGCTTAGACAGAGATTACACTACCTGTCTTGTAGTTTAGGATAAAGATTAAATGATGCAGGTTAACTGCAAGGCCCAAAACATCATAAACGCTTCTAACACTTTCTCCCTGTCTCTCCTAGTTTCTCCCTATCTCTCCTTTACAAAGTTAGAATCAACAGGCAAAATTAAACTCAGTATTGGAACTAAATAAAGAATTTTGCTGGTCTTGGAAAATGTTCTAGTATTCAAGTTGTTTAACAAAAAGGCTTTTTTTGGGGTGGGCTTAAAACACCTACCTGACCCCAAAGGCCTTTTATGCAATGCCTTTTAAGTATATGGCTAAGGTATTCAACATAATACCTAACGTACCTGTGCTCAGTTAAAAAGAAAACACCAACCATTTAAGCTGCTCCATGGGACCATCTAAATGAAAACACAGTGACAGCAGGGTGGTGTGTGAGGATTTCATTCCAGAACCTTCATCACGTGCACAACTTAGTGCTCTTGTGCATTCTTGGATGCGAGCATGGCAAAGCAGGGAGTGATAAGCAGATTTCAAACATACTTTGAATAGTTTCCTGGCTCAGTTATGATGAAAACAAATCACCTCAAATTCCAGGTGAACAATTTGCTTCCCCTGAAGGTGGCAATTTTGCTGTCCTGGAGTTTTCAGGCTGGTGGTGCTCTCACCCAGCGTTTGCGGCTTTGGTACCAGGCTGGGTCTCACGTTAGAGTCGTTACTGAAACTGGGTGCAGTAAGAGTACGGCAGGTCTGACTTGTATAATAAAGCACGAAACAATGCCCTTTCCATAAAGAAACTGCACAAGGCTCAAATGAAGTTTGGGACGGAATCCAGGAAGAGAATCTAATAGGCACTATGGAACCTCCCTGCCGGCTTCTCCTGGAACCCGAAAACTTGAGAGGAATAAATTGTAAATCATTTTTAATGTTTTTGTTTTGCATTAACATGAAATACCTTTCGAAAGCCATCAACAAAGTACAGTCTTCTATGGTCATGAAGAGCTCCCCAGCCCGGAGACTCTCCTGCCTTGATAATGGCCTCAGGGATTCCTCTCCTGCTGAGGCTGCACATCTTGGTTTCTCAGAAGGTTTTAGAAATCCAGCTTTGTGAAAAGTTGTAAATACTTCATTTTCCCTCAAGAGCTTGGTTTATAGGGAGATGGAGGAATGACAGTCAATTCTGGGTAAGGAAGAGCTGAGTTCAAGTTCTGACCCTGCTACTGCCCAGCTCTGTGACCTTGGGCAAGTGATTTAACTTCTCTGTGCCCCACTAAAATAGGAATAATAATAATAGTACATCATTCATGTGTTGTTGGAGGACTGAATGAGACAATACTCATGAATACACTTTGATAGTAAATTTACAAGAAATCTAGCTATAAATGCACAGCCCTCACAGCCCATTAAATACGAATGGGCTTGTCCATGCGAATTTGTTTACTTAGTCACTAGCATGTGCTGGGGCACTGGCACTGGCCAGGGGCTAGGACCAGAGGTGCGAGTCACTGATCTCTGCTCACAAATGGCTTTATGGCCCAGTAGAGTAAGTCATGTCGAGGCATCAGAGTTATCATAGGTACTAGAGTAGGAATGCAGATGGTGGTGGTGAGAGCAGAGAATGGTCAATTCTACCTGGGGAAGGTGGCCAAGGATGGCCTCCAAGAGCAGGAATTCTTGGGAAGAGTTTTGGAAGATGAGTAGGGGACTGGGTGGTAAATGTCGCAGGCAGACAGGGCAGTGAGTCAAAGACATGGCGGCGCCGCACACCATCCAGGAACAATCTTTACCTCGGAAAGGCTGGAATGAAGGGTGTGAGAAGAGGGCAGGAGGCGCTGTAGGGCAGGTGGTCAGGGCCACGCCCTGAAGAAGCTGCTGCTGCACTTGCTAGCAGAGTGTGCACTTTATCCTGGTGGGCATGGCAGAGTAGAGCAAGGGTTTTAAGATGGGGCAAGACTATCCACTTTGTGTTTAAGAAAGGTCCCTGTGGCAGCCTCAGGGAGAATGGACTGAGGACTGGAACCAGGTAAGACTGGTATCTACAAGGCTAAGGAGACCGCTGCAGAGACAGAGCAAGAGATGAAACCCAAGCTGAGGTAACAATAGTGGGCTGGCAGGATGAGACAGGAGAAATTTTAAGGAGCTAAACTGAATAGTCTTGCTCTGCGAATCCATGTGCAGGAGAGGAGGGAGAAGGAGCCTGGGTTGACTCCTAGGTTTCTGGTTTGAGTGCCTGGTTGATGTGGTGCCATTCATGAAAGTCTGAAGTAACATGTGAGTGACAGGTTTCTGGAAAAATGACAAATTCAGCTTTGAACATGTTGTTTCAAGTGCCTATGGGGCATCTAGGTGGAGAGGTCTAGCAAAGACATGGGTAAGTTCTCCTATGGCACTGTGGCCCACACAGTGTTGGAGTGCAGGAATCTTGAGCTAATGCTAAATGCTTATCCTGTACCATTTGGTATACTGTCTGCATATACCTGCTGATTTGATCCTCACCACAGCTCAACAAAGTGGGCACTGTCACCATCCCACTGCATAGGTGAGGAACATGGGAAAGGAAAGGCAGGCTTCAGCTACAGGCGGTCTGGTGCTTGCTGCTGCCCTTTTAGCCATCACACTGTTCCACCCCCTGTGGAATTCTCCTTCTGTAGACAGCAAGAAATAGGCAGCATTTACCCATGACCTCCTTCCTATCCTCATTCCAAGCTCCTCTTCTTCCAAGATGCAAAGACCCTTGACCTTCCTTCTCTTTGGGGTCTATATTCACCATGTTGCCTGGGTAACTGCAAACCTCCCTGAGTACAATATGCACGAAATCATAAATGCTGTGGAGTAGACCAGGGGGAAGCCTTTTAGTCTTTAAAGGAGATGCTGCATGAGAAAATGCTTCATACAAACTGTAAAGCACTTTACCAATCATGCTATGATTATTTAACCTCTTTCTTGATTGCTCTTGTCTCTACAAGGCCAGTGTGCCTCCTTCAGGCTTGCTGGTTGCCATATTATGAAGAACAGCAATGACAACCGATGTTGAGGCCTTGCTGTGTACCAACCAGAGTGCTAAGCACTTTCACTGCTCTGATGTGTTTAATTCCCAGAACGACCCCATCAGGTGTTATTATTACTCTCATTTTTAAGATGAGGAAACTGAGGCCCAGAAATGAATTCCTCAAAGTCATATGGTGAGGAAGTAACAGAGTGAGGATTCAAACCCACATCTGTTTGAGTCCACAGTCTGCGGTCTTCTATCTTCACTACCCTGTGAGAAAAACTGAACACAAGCTTCCACATACGCCATGTTTTCTCCTCTTTCCCCTGCGTGGCTCATAAATGCTTCTTTGGCACACTCCCAGAAATTAGGTACTGGAAGGAAGGGTAGAGGAACATAGCAGGGAAACTGTTATTTGTACAGAATTGGAATTTCAATTAAAAGCCAAGAGAGGATAGAGACTTAAACTATCGATTTAAAAAAGTGCAAAAAGGAAAAAGGACTCATAGGCACAGACAACAATGTGGTGATTGTCGGGTGGAGGAAGGGAATATAAGGGTACTACTAAAGGGCAATGGAAGAAATACAATAAAAAATTAAAGTTAAAAAAAAGAATAATGTGGATTTCAGTTGTATACTATTAATTCAATCAAGAGAACATGAGCTTTGTTCACTAATGTATTTCTTCGATGTTAAAGGCCCCATGAAATAAGGAAACAGTGAAGGACTGAGAAGCCATGCGCAGGGGATGCTGTTGATGTGTTACTGGCTATTGTAGCCCACTGTTCCTTTATGCTAAGTACTTGAAAATTTCTGAATGTTCAAGAATCTTTAAAGAAGCCTAAACCCTGCATTGTCAGTATTGTTACACTCCTGTAAGTGATAGGAAACTGAATAATGTGATTTGCCCCAGCCATTCTGCCTTAGAAACAGGATTTACATAACACTGGCATTTCCAAATTCAGAGTTTGATCAAGACCATGTTTAAAGTCTGTTTAAAACAAATGACCAAAATAGGCAAATCTATAGAGAGAGAAAGTAGATTCGCAGTATCTAAAGCTGGGAAGTTTGGGATAATAGAGAATGAATGCTATTGAGTATGGGACTTCTTTTTGGGGTGATTAAAATATTCTCAAATTGATTGTTCTGATGCTGGCCCAACTCTGTGACTATACCAAGACTGAAATGAACACTTTAAATGGGTAAGTCATATGTATGTGATCTGCATTTCAATAAAGCTGTTTTAAAAAATGGGTTTGTAAAGTTACTTTCCTGTGGCTTATCCAAATAATTTCAGCTGGTTGGTGAATTGGAGCTGATTATGAGATAATTTACATACTTTCAGAACAAGGATGAAACATACAAGTTCCTGTACTTTTGGCCAAGGCATGCGCAATTTCTATCACCAAGATGAAACATGGTACTGAAATCTTTACCTGCTTGCATAGCCCATGCTCAGGAAAGACCTGATGGTGTTCTTCATCCAGTGGTGTCACCTCTACATGTCAGACTCACTTGTCAGTCTACTGCCCCCTCCCCCGCCACAATTGTGTTGAACTTTTGGCAACCTCAGCCCTTAAGAATAAGTCCTCATTAGGTGAAATAGCTGCTATAAAGTAAAAAGTCGATGTAATGAAAACCATGAACTTTATTCCACAAAAAGGCTCAGATGTACATTCTGGGTTTGCTTTTACTTTACGGATAATTCTAAAGAACACGTATCTGTTTTCCCAACCAGATGAAATTAGGAGTTTCCAATTGTGAAAGAGGAGGTTTACAGGAGGCAAACTGATTAGCAGGGAGAAGTGACTGCTGACAGCATAATGGAGGAAGAGTAAAAAATAGATGCAGAAGGGTCCATGTGGTTCAGAAGCAGCAAACAGCCCTACATTTAGTGACTCTGAGTCATCAAGCAGAGCTCGATTGTGATTTATGATGCTCTATTTATTCTCTCACACACTCGGCCAGCAAGGCTGGGCCTTTTAAACAAAGGCTTCGGAGACCTAGGGCCTATGACCTAGAGTGTTTGTGGGGCCTATGAAAAATGAAACAGTTGGTTCCAAAATCAGAGTTAATAAATATTTAACTAAAAAGCTACAAAACATACCATTTTGTTAACTTGTTTATAAATGCTAAAAATGGTATTCATAAAATATTGATGAAATTCAAAAATAACTTGTAGGTCTGATTTTCTCACTACACGAGAATTACCATATATATTGCAACGGCAGAAAAACCAAGGACAAATGTAAATTAAGTATGATTCATGACTAAATAACTTTAAAAGCAATATTATAAAAGTCCTTCCAAAAACAGTAACAAGTATTATTATTGTGGGTTGTGGGTACATTCTAATATGTTTGATATGATGTGGGCTAGGGCAGGCTCAGTCCACGAAGGGACTCTTGTTCCCCTCCCTCTCCAGCCTTCCCTCTGTGCCTTTTGGAGCTTCACGGAAAGTCAACTCCATTTAATCTAGGACAGAATGCTTTGCTTCTTCTGTCTCCTTGTGGAAAGCTCCCCAGCATCCCTCCCTGGCAGAGGCTGGACCTTCCCCCACACCAGCCCTAGGCTGGGAAACTGGGTTGGGCCCTCCTCACCGGACTTCCAGACACTGCCCTTGCAGTCAGGTGTACGAATCTGATTTTTTTAACCCTCAGGCCACTCCACTCTCTCAGCCTCTGCCTCATCTCACCTGGTAGTTGTTGCCACCTGATCACTCTTTGTTTTTCACTGAAAATTTTGGCACTTCACTTTCTGCCTAACCCAAATTTAGACCTCATCCTGTCTTTACAAAACATCAAAATCTACACTCAATCTCACCTCCTTTCTTCTACTCCAATGGAAAAGGTTTTCCTCGACCTGTTCAGTAAATCTTTGCAATTAATAAAGGCCTGCTTGCTCTCTGTCTTCTCAGCTCAGTTAGCCCCTGCACTCCCAAGCCTTCTCAGCACTCTCTGCTGTCATTTTAAAACTTTTGTTTGACATAAGACTTATAAATTATAAAATTCATCCTTTTATAGCATGTGAATCAACAGTTTTTATGTGTTCTCCAGGTTTTACAACTATCACCATACTATTCCAAAAACATTTTTATCACCCCAAAGAAAAACCTTGTACCTATTAACAATCATTCCCCATTTTCCCCTTCTTCCCCAGCCCCTTACCACCACCACTAAATCTACTTGCTGTCTCTATGGATTTCCTTATCCGGAACATGTCATATAAATAGAATCATACAATATGTGGCCTTTTGTGTCTGGTTTCTTTCACTTAACATGTTTTCAAGCTTCTTCCATGTTGTTGTATGTCAGTACTTCAGCCTTTTTATGGGTGAATGATGATTCCATTGTGTGGATACGCATGTTATGCACTGAATGCTTATGACTTCTACCTACCAAATTCATATGTGGAAGTTCTAAACCCTAATGTGATAGTACTACAAGGTGGGGCCTTTGAGAGGTAATTCAGTGTAGATTAGGCCATGAGTAGAGCCCCCATGGCAGGGTTAGTGCACTTGAAAGAAAAGGAAGAGACGCTAGAGCTTCCTCTCTCCCACCTGAGGATGTAGCAAGAAGGTGGTTGTCTACAAGCCAGAAGGCTCTTGCCACACACTGAATCTGCCAGCAGCTTGATCTTGGACTTCCCAGCCTCCAGCACTGTGAGATATAAATTCCTGTTTTTTTTTAAGCTACCTACCTACTTTACAATATTTTGTTACTGCAGACCAAGCTGACTAATATGTACCACATTTTATCATCAGTTGATGGAAATTTGGATAGTTTCCACCTTGGAACTATTATAAATAATATTGCTATGAACATGTGTATAAGTTTTTGTGCGAACATATGCTTTAATTTCTCTTGAGTATATATCTAGGACTGAAGTAGCTGAGCCATGCAATAACTCTTATGTTTAACTTTTTGAAGGACGACCAAATATGGCTGCATCATTTTAATTGCTGTTAGGCAAGTAAAATGAGGGTTCTAATTTCTCCACATCTTTGCCAACACTTGTCATTATCTGTCTTGGTGACTGCAGTCACCCCAGCGGGTGTGAAGTGGTTTCTCATGCTGGTTTTGGTTGGCATTTTCCTGATGACTAATAATGTTGAGCTTATTTTCAGGGACTTATTGACCATTTGTAGACCTTCTTAGGAAAAATGTGTATTCATATCCTTTGCCCATTTTAAAACTGGGTTGTCTTTTTTACTGCTGAGATGCCTATCATCACTTAAAGATGCACAAGTCTCTACCCTTTTAAAGCAAACAAACCCTTGGCCAAGTCTGGATCCCTGCTACAGCCACTGTTTCTTGCAGAATTTTTTGAAAGAATTCTCTATACGAATGCCAATAGTTCCCACCCACCCTCTTTTCAAGCTATTGCAATCTGGCTCCTGAACCCCATACTTCACTGAAAGTGCTCTCACCAAGGTTGCCAGGGGCTGTTTTGTTACAAAATTCAATGGACACTTTTTGATTCTTTGTTTGATTCCTCTGAGTCCCTCTCCATGGTTATTCAAAAACTAGAGATTCTTGGCTGAAATGATGGCACATGCTTCTGTATGTTCTCATATATCACTGACTGCTGCTCAGTTTTCTCAATGGGCTTCTCTTACTCTGCTCATTCTTAAGTCTTTATATTCAAGATTTTGTCCTCATTCCTCTTATTTTCCACCTTTACACACCTTTACTGGGTCATCATGTTCACTGCCCTGGGTTCAGTTCCCACCTAACACTGCTCACTCCTAAGTCTCATATCTCTCCCTGGCCCACACTACCTTTCCAGGTTCCCAGTCTATTCAACATCTCTTTTTGGGTTTCCATTAATCCTTAAACTTTACATTTCCCAACCTGAACGTTTTCTCTTCACCTCTCTAGCTTTCCCTAACTCTGCGGATAATATCAATTAATTCTGTAGATTTAAATATTTTAAAGTCACTCATTTTGTCCACATCCTTCCATCTTCACCACCGGTGTTCTAGTCCAGTACCATTTAACAAGATAAGTTGAACATCCTCCTATTCGGTCTCCCAGCTCCACTCTCCAAATTGTAGCCAAAGATCTTTCCAACATGTAAATCTCACCATGTCATTCCTCTGCGTTCATGAGCTACACTAGTAGATGGGATTACAGGGACTTTGGTTAGAGTTTCAATTTTAACACCACTCACTTACCGGCTGCAAAACTGTTGGAGGAGCTAATCAACTTACCCTGTTTTCGTTTTCTTGTCAAAAACAAAAACAAAAACAAAACAAAAAAAGAGAGAGAGCGAGCCAGGAAAGTATAATCCATGGGTCTTTTGCGGAGTCAGAAGATGAACAGTGACAGCCCTGCATCCGAGTTGGGCACATTTTAACTGCTCAGAACATTTTAACTATCATTTTTATTAAAACCTTTCAGCAGCGGGAAATCAGCTAACCTCACTTTTATCCTAAATTGTGGGGATATAATGGAATGACTTTAATAAACTCTTTCAAGACTCTTTTGGACCCTGAAGCTTGTGCTGGTGCTCAGCTTCAGCATCCAAGAAAAGTGCTCTGGTGAGGGGGAGGCAGCTGTGCAGCTGGCATTCCGCAAGGAGGTCACAGAATCCGGATTCCGTGCCGCAGCCTCGTCCCTGAGCTGGGCTGCAAGAAAGCACTGAGCGAGGAAGGCCCCGCCCCTCCTGTTACCCTGGCGACAGTCCCACCGCCCCTGTTCCCCGTAGTCCCGCTCACCTGACCCGCAACCGTAAGTACCGAAAGCCTATCTAGCAAAGTGCACACAACCAAACCACAAACCACAAGAGCTATCCTAGCCCGGTCGCTTCCTCCTGTCCCCAGCCGGCACCCAAGTGGCGCCCACCCCACCCTGCGGGCCCCGCGCAGCGGCTCGGGCGGTCTCTGGGTGCCGGTTCCGCCGCCGCCAGTCCGTCGCCGCCCTGGCACTCACTTCCGCAGCCCGCGGCGCTTACCTTGAAGGACATCCTGCACATGTCCGCGGCCGCCCCTGCGGGACCCGCGCGCTTCCGGCTCAGAGGCCACCCCAACGCTCCCGCCCCTCTTCCACCGCGTTCCGCAGAGGAGCGGCTTCCGCGACGCCGCACCCGGTCCAGCCGCCGCCGCCGCCGCCGCAGACAGGGCGGGGCGTGGAGGGCGGGGCGGGGGGGTATAGAAGGGGCGGGACCTGGGGGGGTGCTGATGCGCACACACGCCCTCCCTCAGCGTACCTACCTCCCTCTCCAAATTCGGCAAGCTCTGTGCGCTCTTCGCATACACAGGTTCACACACACACACACGCACGCGCACCACTGCACACTCACGCCTTCATACCCACACTCCTCTCAATCCACACCCTCTCTCACACTCCAAACTGTGCACACCACACCGTGCACTCTCCATGTTCTACACACACAACGCTATCCACACACCTGTACTCCTCACGCACTCTCATACACCACCCCACACCCATATTCCCGTCACACACACACTCGCTGACACACTCACTTCCACACTCACTCCAAAGTCCACACACTGTACAATCTCCAATCCCCCTCATCCCCCGTTCCCCGCACGTTCACACAGAATACTCCCAAACACTCCCCCCCCCCCCCCCGCCCCGCACTGCCGGTCTTCCAAAGAGCATGGTCTGCATTAGATGGCTCTCAGACTTCATTACAGCGTGAACAGGATGAAGATGTCAATGAAGCTTGAGGCAAAAATTCACTCATCATCCCATCCCCCTTTTAAATAGCTGTTTTCATTTTCTTTATTTCTTCCTAGTTTTTCTTTTCTTTCCTGTCCTTTTCTAAGGATCCGTTAAGTTTTTCCCCCTCTTGAGGAACGATGCAGGAAAGAAGCTTTTTGGTTGAACCAGCAGTAAGCAGTGTCTTTCTTTTTGAAGGTGAGAGGCAAATTTGAAATACACTCGGAGCCCTCCTTTTAATTATACCTGTCACCTCCTTCTCTTAGCCTTGTACTGCAGCCCTGGAGCTCTCTACTCCCTCGCACACACTGCTTGTTGCCTGCCCAGGATTGGTTTGAGGGAAGTAAAAGTGGAAGAGTCATATATTTTTTAATGAAAAAATAAATAGTTTTTAATGTATAAAAGACAATAATGGCCTTTCTAGAAAATTCAAATCTAAAGTAAAAGTGGATGTCTCACACCTTTGCACTATCTACTTATTTGCCCCCTCACCATTGTTCGAGCCTCCTTCCCTCTTCTCAGTTGAATTTGTAATGACTATTTAATTTATAAGTTAAAAACTGCCACTAGAAATAAATGTTAATAATGACAGTAAAAATAGCCTTCACAGATAAATTGTATTACTTTGTATTTAAAATAAAAACTTCCAAAATTTGATGGAAAATTTCAGTTTTTAAATCAAGAAAGGCTCAAAACCCTTTCCTTGTCTTGTATCTATGGAAGAGACAGTTCTAAAGTTGCCACACAACATTATTAGACAGGATCAAGCATTGGAGGTTTTGCTTTAATAGGTTTTTTTGTTTGTTTGTTTTTAAAGAGAGAGACATTGATTTGTTGTTTCACTTATTTTTGCATTCACTAGTTGATTCTTGTATGTGCCCAGACCTGGGATTGAACCCACAACCTTGGCATATTGGGACAATGCTCTAACCAACTGATCTACCCTGCCAGAACCTGCTTTAAAGGTTTTGATAAACAAAAAGAAGGAAGGGAAAACATTAACATTTTGAGTGTTATCTATGTACCAGATGCTTTCCTTATAAAAATGCTATAAGGTAGGGATTATGCCCATTCCATAGACTAAAACAAGTACTAAGGTTCTCAGAAATGAAATGAAGTAATTTGCTAATGAGTGACAAGCTAAACCTTTAATTAAGTCTGTCTGGCTTCAAAAACTACTCCCTTTCCACTACCACACTTGGTGCTCAAAGTTGTTCTTGGCACTGTGTCTCTGGCCAGGCTGCTGATGGGATTCTTGTCAAAGTCACAGGAAAGAATGCACCTGTACACCACCCTACACTCCTGGTTAAGCTCCTCTTCATTTAAAAAAAAAAAAAAAAAGCTTCTAAAAGGAACAAAACCCTCATGACCACAGCCAGGCAACTCCTATAGTGACCCACTCCCAAACTTAACAGTGGCCCATCAGGCCTAACACAAGAGTTAAATTCCTGTAGCCCCACCCTCCTCATCCAAATAATTTCTCACTACCCCAACAGTGTCCCCATCCTTGTCAGAGGATTCTCCTTGTTACCACCCTACCTCCCATCCTGTGGCTATTATTTCTCCCCTCTTCCGCCTGCCTTACCCCAAATCCTGACCCACCTGGGGTTACTCAGCTCAGGTCTCCTTCCTGCAGCCTGCCCCTCAGCCACCTCCCTCCCTGCTTGGGGAGCCCTGCCATAATTCCACTCAGCACAACATCCCTTAGCCCTTCATTCCAGAAGGCCTGGTATTGCTCTCAAAATCACTTCTTTTGACTTAGCAGAGTTTAAATTCTTCAAAGCCAGACCTTGTGTCTTATGTCTTTTATTTTCTTTAGGGGTTAGTTTATGGATGGAGATGGTAAGTGGTTATAACATATTAAATGTTGATTTTGAAGGGTTTGTGTTCTTCATATTGAGTGGATCATAAGGCCCACCACTCCTCTCCAAGGATATCTGCAGCTCAAATGCGTAGACATCTGTGTTCATCTCAAATGAGGCAATATTCATTATCACCTTGTGTTCACACTAGCAGAGATTAGAATGTGTTTGGCCCTGATTTTGTACTGTCCCAGTTTATGCTCCAACAGGACTTGCTAGACAGAACTGCGAAGTAGGTCAGGCTAGTCTACTGAGCCCTCTCCCTCCTCCTTTTGTAATCAGGCCCTTTCACCCCAACTACTCTGGACAACCTGGCTAACTACATTCCTTGTCTCCTTCCTACCCGCATCTCCTTTGAAATTTACAGTAGACAAGGCTTCATGCAGTGGGGAGTAGAGCAGACATAGCACTGAATGATCTGCCTCAACATCCATCGCGCTTTTCCTTTCCATATCAGAACACCAATTTTGCTCAGGCATCTACCACACTTCACCTGGAGATGTGCTTCAGGGAGCCTTGCCCCCTTTTCTGTCCAAAGCTCTCTGATCGCAGCTGGTAATAGTTTCTGGATTGGGTGTGGACATGTGACAAATTCTGAACTTTGAGACAAAAGTGGAGTTGTGCTGGGGGTTCTGAGAAAGATTTTCTTGCTTCTAAGAGAGATTCCCAGGAAACGGGCTATTTTGGAGGGTCGGGGACACTGTCCTCTAAGGATCTGATGCTCTCTCTGCTGTGCTATCTTGCCAGGTTTGTTACCACATGTTTGTTGAGTAAATGTCAGAATGAAGTTTTCTGTTCTGCATTTTCTAGACTTAGGGTTGTAGAAAATATCCCTGAGGATAAATGAATTGCTGACAGTGTGCTAAGAGGAGGGACTGGGGCACTATATCCATGTGATACCCCTAGATTTTGCTTATTAGTTTTGGTAGGCAATATTTTTGCCTTTGTTGTCTATTCAGACATTCTTAAGGTGGAAGTTTTAGCCAAGTCAAATTAATGTTTTTCAGATGATAAACCCAGAATATAAAAAGCACTAAAAAAAGAAGATAACCTGTAATGCAACTTCTCAGAGTTATCAATTGATAAACATACCTTTGATCTTTTCAAACGTATAGTAGCATATTGCAATCCTGTGTATTCTGCTTTTTTACTAAACATGATAATATGACCAATTTCCTCTAGCATTAAAAATTCTTTAAAACCAAAAAACCAAAAATGGCTCAAATGGGAGAACAGATCAAAGCCCCAAAGCCAATTCATCTAAGTGACCAAGAGATAGCCAACCTATCAGATGCACAGCTCAAAGCACTGGTGATCAGGAAGCTCACAGAATTGGTTGATTTTGGTTGCAAATTAGATGAACAAATGAGGGCTACAGTAAGTGAAATGAAGAAAAACACACAGGGAACCAATAGTGATGGGAGGAAAACTGGGACTCAAATCAATGGAGTGGACCAGAAGGAAGAAAGAAACAACCAAACAGAAAAGAATGAAGAAACAAGAAATTGAGGAGAGGCTTAGGAACCTCCAGGACATCTTTAAACGTCCCAACATCCTAATTATAGGGGTACCAGAAGGGGAAGAGGAAGAGCAACAACTGGAAAACTTATTTA
>PVKU01004155.1:62085-145280 GCA_004027475.1 Anoura caudifer
GTCCAGGAAGCTCAGAGAGTCCCAAAGAAGTTGGACCCAAGGAGGAACACACCAAGGCACATCATAATTACATTAGCCAAGATTCAAATGAAGGAGAGAATTCTAGAAGCAGCAAGGGATAAGGGGACAGTCACCTACAAAGGAGTTCCCATCAGACTGTCAGCTGATTTCTCAAAAGAGACCTTCCAGGCAAGAAGGGTCTGGAAAGAAGTATTCCAAGTCATGAAAGTCAAGGACCTACATCCAAGATTCTTCTATCCAGCAAAGCTTTCATTTAGAATGGAAGGGAAGATAAAGTGCTTCTCAGATAAGGTCAAGTTAAAGGAGTTCATCATGACCAAGCCCTTATTATATAAAATGTTAAAGGGACTTATCTAAGAAAAAGAAGATAAAAATAGGACAGTAAAAAGACAGCAAACTCACAGATATTAACAACCACACCTAAAACAAAAGCAAACTAAGCAAACCCCTAGAACAAGAGCAGAAACACAGAAATGGAGATCACATGGAGGGTTAGCAACAGGGGAATGGGAGAAGGAGAGAGTGGGAAAAGGTACAGAGAATAAGTAGCATAGATGGAGGGTAGAAAATAGACAGGGGGAGGACAAGAATAGTGTGGGACAAGAAGCTAAAGAACTTATGACACATGAACATGAACTAAAGAGGGGAATGTGGGTGGGAGGGGGTGTGCAAGGTGGAGGGGAATGATGGGGGAGAAATGGGACAACTGTAATAGCATAATCAATAAAATATAATTAAAAAATAAAAATCTTTAAAACCTCTGCTTTTAATGGCTACATTTAAAATTAGGTATACTACATTATAACTTATTTAACCTTTCTCCATTATAAGATCCTAAGTTGTTTTTAGTTTTGCTATTAAAAATAATGCTAGAGGAATTATTTCATACCCAGATTTTATCCACATTTCTCATTATTTCCTTAGGATAAATTTCTAGAATTCTATAACCAAAACATATAAACATTGTGAAAGCTGCTAATTTATATGTACAAATTGCTTTTCTGAAATGCTATGCCAATTTTATAGTTCTATCCAGCCTGGTTAAATTATTATTTGTGACTTTTATGAATGCTTCCAATGACATTGTGTAGGCAGACTATACATGCACTAAGCTTTCTTTTATGTACTTGCTTATTTATACCCCTGCCAGGCATTCTTTTGATGTCTTAAATAAATGCTCAACCCTACTTCCTTCTCCTCCTTTCTACACTATGAATGTCGAAAACAAGCTCTGCTAAAAGGCTTGCACCCTAAAACTTTGCATCAGAACCTGCTTCCCAGGGACTCTAGGCTGCAACAATTTTTTTCTAGCAACTGGACAAATATCCTAAGTTTAGGCTTCACTATGTACTAGGTGCACATATTTGACTTTTCTTTCACAGAAACAACTATTAGAGTTTAAATGTTCAAATAAAACAAATTTTATACTCCAGAGCATACCTCAAGAGGCTTTAATGAGATCCTCAAAATAATTTAGAAATCTTAACTTCCTTTAATAACAAAAGTATGTGTCCTCCATAGTACACTCTGTGAGGACCAAGGTCTCATAAAACCAAGGAAGGTAATAATCACGTGCTGTAAGCGTCCAAGTCTTGGGTGAAACCCTGCTGTTAGCCTTGGCACTTCCTGTACTCTGGATGCAGAGCATGGCTCAGCAGCTCTACATAGTGGCAAACCTGGTGAGCAGGCCTGCTCACAAAACTTCTCAGAGTTGGCTTTGTGATCTTTATGTTCAAGAGCCCCAGCAAAGAAGAGCAGAACTACTCCAAGACACAAGCACATTACTTTTGTCCTCACATAGCCAGGTAGGATGTACCTAAGACCATGATATTTGACCGGGCTGGTGTGAAGCAGAGAAGACCAAGAAAAACTAGGACAACATCATCATCAACAGCAGCAACAATACCCACTGCAAAAAAAATAAGACAACAAAAACCAACCTGCCAAAGAAACAAGTGTGATTTTTGAACATCCTTAATTGTTACTCTTAGTAGAACCACAATTAGAACTCACTAGCTTATTTTATTTGACATGGAAACTAGGACAAGGGAGTATAAGCCAAAAGAATTGTAAAATATTACCAACCATGTTTCAAAAGCATTGTGTGTAAATGGTTAATATCAATCAAATAAATCCATCCACATTTGTATTCCCAGAACCTTTCATGGTTTCTAGCATATAATAAGCTATATTGATGAGTTATTAAGAGCAGGAGCTTGAATCTTTTATTAACTTCCTAATCTTGGAAAAGTTGTTGGGTTGGATTGTAAGAAACTGCCAGTTCTTTGCCCTGGCTGGTGTAGCTCAGTGGATTGAGTGCGGGCCTGCAAACCAACAGATCACGGTTCGATTCCCAATCAGGGCACATGCCTGGGTTCCCAGCAGGGGACGCATGAGAGGCAACCACACATTGATATTTCTCTCCCTCTCTTCTTCCCTTCCCTTCTAAAGATAAATGAGTAAAATCTTAAAAAAAAATTTAAGAAAAGAAACTGCCAGTTTTCTAGGTCAAAATCATATGAACTTGTCATTTGAACAGATCAAAATTAAGCAAATATTAGCAATTTTATATGATTCAAACTAATATTTAATCTTTCTAAACTTTGATTTCCTAATCTGTAAAATGGACATAATATAATCTTCCTCACTGAGTTGTTGTGATGATTAAATTAACTTAATGCATATAAAGCATATAACATTGTGCTTGTCACAAACAATTGCCCATTAAATACTAGCTTTCATTATTATTATCATTGCTGTTATTATGTACAAAATGTTAATTGAGTGAATTAGTGAATGCATGAATAGAAAAGTTTATGATTAATGCCATTCTTTAACCTATTGAATGGGAAAAATATTTGCAAATCATATATCCGATAAAGAGCAAATATTCAAAACATACAAGGAACTCATATAACTCAGAAAAAAACAAATAATCTGATTACAAAATGAGCAGGAGGTCTGAATAGACATATTCCAAAGAAGACATACAGATGGCCGACAGATACATGAAGAGAGACTCAACATAGCTCATCATGAGGGGAATGAAATCAAAACAACAATGAGATATCTCCTCACACCTGTTAGAATGGCTATTGTTGACCAGATAAGAAATAAAAACTGTTGAGGAGAAAAGGGAACCCTTGTGCACTCTTGGTAGAAATATAAATTTGTGCAGCCTCTATGAAAAGCAGTATGGACAATCCTCAAAAAATTAAAAATAAAACTACCATATGATCCAGCAGTTCCACTTCTGGGTGTTTATCTGAAGAGGGTGAAAACACTAATTTGAAATGTAGTATGTGGCCCTATAATTATTGAAGCATTCTTTACAATAGCTGAAGCATGGAAACAAACTAAATGTTCATTGATGGGTGGTGAATGGATAAAGAACATGTGGTATATATGGACATTTAAAGAAATATTATTCATCCATAAAAAAGGTGAAATGTTGCCATTTGAAACGACATGAATAGCATTTTAGGGCATTATGCCAACTGAAATAAGACAGGAAAAGAAAAATATGGTACACTCTCACTTATTTGTGAAATCTAAAAAAACAAAACCAAAGTAAAAAAAAAAAACAAGCTCATCAATACAGACAAAAGATTGGTGGCTGCCTGAGGTGGAGGGTGGGAGATGGGCAAGATGGGAGCCAAAGGTACACATTTCCAGTTATAAAATGAGTAAGGCATGGGGCTGTAATGCACAGCATGGAGACTATATTTAATAATATGGTAGTGTATATTCAAGAGTAGCTAGCAGAATAGAGCTTATCAAGTTCTCATCAGATGAAAAAAATTGTAACCACGTATGGTAATGAATGTTAACTGGACTTATCGTGGTGATGACTTTGCAATACATACAAACATCAAATCATTGCATTATACGCCTGAAACTAATGCAATGTTATGTTAATTATTTCTCATAAAAGTTAACTCCATTATTACTCTGATGAAAATAAGTTTTAAAATTTTGAATCTTGTATTAAAGGATGACATAGAAGCTATCAGTATGCTGTATCTACCTTGCACTGTCTCTTAGTTGCAGTTGGTGTATTGTAAATACTGTTGTTGATTCAGTTGTTTCCTCTGATACCTAAATCTATTCCTTAAAAGAGTCCTCCCTTGGCAATATATTCTTTTTTATCATGTCGTCTGAAAAGAATGTTCTTTAGAAGCGAATTTGCTAAAATTTTTCTATTGTTCGTTGATCAGTTGATTACAGATGTGTATATGCTCTGCTTGCTTATGGAAGTGCTGTATCTCTTCTTCTGGGTAGGGCATGCCATTGTGGTCCCCAGGTAGAGTACCCTAGCCCATGGAGTCATGTTTGTGGCTTGGCTTTGAATAAAGATTCCACAGTACCCCCTTTCCCCAGGGAGCAGGAGGACCACACTGACATAGAGGAACTTCACATAATGGCTCAACTTTCCCCCAAGTAGCCAATAGCTATTCAGACCTTCTTCATTCTTTGCTTGTTGGTACACACTAGTAATTTTGCTTTTATTAACCATCATAGCTATTTAACAAAATGTTAGCTTCCCTTCACTCTGTGATTGAGGTCAGTGATGCTCTCTTGGGGGCCAGTTGCCTTTGGCACTGCTCCATCAAATGCTTTGCGGTTTAAAACTTGCCATGATGAGCTCTGAGCAATACATGGCAGGATTTCTGGGAGACTCATCCTCCACCCAGTGGTCTAAGCACCTCGGTAGAAATGGCAGCCCCAGGAGTCTTTATCTCCCGGCCAGATGTCTAGATTTGGCCTGAAATGTTTGTTTTTCACTAGGATGTTTAGCATTATTGTGTAACTCTCTCAGCTTCCTCAGCTTCTAACATTTGTTTAAAGAGAGTTGGATTAGTAATTGGAAAGCACCCTATCACTAATCTGGCCCTTGGGCATAAAAGCATCTGTTATGATGGGCCCAGGAGAAGTGCACCCTAACTGAAGCTGCTTTTAGCATTCTGCTGAGGCTCTGAAATACCCTTGCAAGAGCATCACCTCTGAATGTGCTGAGGATCCTGGATACTCAGTCCTCACATGTTATTTTCAAGTTGCTAAACCCATAAGGAACAAACATGTAGTAGACACACAAAGACTTAGTTCTAAATTATTTGTGAAGTTGACACTTGTTTTGCTAATCTTTACTGACCCAAAATTATTTAAAAGAAGCCAAAAAGCTGTGTTTAGTCCTTGGGGAAAATAGACTAGAAGATTCTCATGTTATGGAAATTCTCTCATGGCCTTACGTGGGAGCAGGAGTGAACTTCAAATTTAATTTTGTTTGTGGAGAAAACAGATTCCCTCCTTCCGTAGTTAAAAATGCAGAATATAACATTTTTGTTTGCATTGGCTTTTGGGGCCCTTATTTGGCATTATATTGCAATGTGCCAAACTGTATCATAAAAACTGCAGTCACCAGGAGGGAATTTCAGGGGAAAAGGGGAAGGGTTTAGAGCAACAGGTATAAAGGACACATAGACAAAAACTAGGGGGGTGGAAATGGGAGGGAGGTGGGGTGGGCTGGGGCGGTGGGCTGGGAAGAGAGTAAAAGAAAACTGTACAAGAGCACCAATTAAAATTAAAAAACTGCAAATATCAAGTGTGGGAAGAGTCTCATTCTTTCAGTGAGGGTTCCTTGGTAGGCTTCTTACAGCTCAGAGGAAGGATGGGAGCAAGGGTTACAGGAACTTCAGGGAGACTGAACATCAGACCATGAGCCACAGGGAGTCAGATACCATGTTTGTGTCATTCTCTCTGCAGCCCCAATGCTAAGTCCTGCCCCTAGCACATAATATGTACTTACTGAGTGTTTTTAAATGAATGAATGAATTCTCACAGATAATCTGAGGACCCATGAGTTTCTTGGATATGGGACCAAAGCTTCCGATACTTTTTTCTCTAATGTGATTTGGAGTCTACGTGTGGTTCTTATTGAGGAATCTAAGACATGTAGCTTGTAAGGGAGGCCCTCGGGCAGGCAACGATAAAGAATGTCATCCTGTTTTTGCACAAGGGCTAGTGCCTGTTAGGACAGCCGTGATGGCTTCAATGAGTAAAGCCTTCCCATCTCTCACCCAAAAGACCTCTCATTACTAGTCCCCAGCATGGGGCTGGAAGGTGCCTGAGGAACCAGAATGTTATTGCTAAGGGGTCATGACTCCATTTTTGTGTATATCTGTGCGTATTTTAAATTAACCGATACCTTGTGTGTGTGTATGTATGTTGTGTGTGTAGGGGGGGATGCTCTGGAATTTTGAAGTTAAGCAAGAGGCCTTATGCTTATACAGGATGCCCCCACCCCCACTCTCCATACTTCCTGAAGTGCAACTCAAATCAAGCCGAGGTCACAGCCTTTCATAGGTCACTGCTGGCTTTGATGCCTTTTATACAGGTGTAGGGATCCCAGTTCCCCCAGCAAGTGGAATGGAGCTGAAGAAGGAACCATAAACAAGTGGAAGAGTATGGGGGAGAGATCCAAGTGACTTCTTTGGAAAGAGAAATGCCAGCAGAAACTCCCAGAAGAGCCACAATCAAACATAGTTTCTAGAAAAAGCAGTTCTTATAGCATCTGCCTTCAGTCTGGTTGCCAGGATTGTGACACCATGGGGATGTGCCAATCCCAGGGTGGGTCCAATGCCTTGAGTAATTCCATCAGGCTCACTGCAGGGGGATCCAGAGAGCTCCTGAGAGAAACTGAAGAAGCCTGGAGGCTGGTCCAATGTTCTGGGGGCCTCACAGCAGAGAGGGGGCAATGTGCAAGGCAGACTAGTTGACCCGAGGGTCTTAGGTCAGTGGAAGCTTCCATATGACTCCTGATGGCCCTCCAAGATGCTGGGGTTCTGGCAAGGTGAAATGTGGGCAGCAGGTGCAGTAGAGAAGGTCAGCAGGTAAATGCAGAAATGTGATTACTAAGAACTGATGTTTAAAGGCAAGAGCAAAGAAAGCTTCCAGGTTCTAAAAACTGAGAATCCTAGGCAGGAGCCTGGACAGAAATTCAGATACAATGGGTCAAGGCCTCTTTCGAGAACTGGGCATAAACCTGACAAGCTAGCCTAACTGGAAGCATACTATGTGTGGGTATTGCATTAGACCTTTTGTAACCGTGACTTCATTCAAATATCATTCAATGGGTAAAATTTTTCAGAGGAAGAAACCAAGACTTAAAGAGGTTAAAAAACTGACTCAAAGTCACAGAAACTAGTCCGTGGGGGAACTGGCACTTAATACTGGCATAGTGGAAGCTTGGTCAGGGAGGGGAGCAGGGGCGAGGTGAAGGGCAAATGACAGTGAGCTTCAACGGGGGTCAGTCCAGCCCTGCAGCAGACATGTTTCATTATGTCATTTAACCTTCAGAGTGTCCTTGGCCTCATTTTTTTCGAAGGTGAAGTATCCAAAACATAGAAACTTAAGTAGCTTGTCTAAAATCACACAGGAAGTGGGCAATAATCCAATGAATGGGACTGAGGTACATGCCAGAGCAAAACCAGTGGCAAGACTTCCCTGAGGCTGATGCACCACAGGGAAGGAAGAATGTAATTCCTACTATACATTCAGGTCTATTTAACCTGAAATCTGAGTTAGCAAAGGCCCTCTAGGGTAGAGAGCAATTCTGAAGATACACAACTTCAGGGAGTCTGACTTCCTGTACTGAGTGTAAGGAGTGGCTTTCACCTGCTATAACCCAACAATGTATTTATTATTCATAACAAATGAGTCATGGATTTAGTCCTTACATTGAGTTGAACACTTTACACTCATCTCTCTGCTCGAAGGCAGCTAAATCAGTAGGTGCTCTTATGGAGTAAGTGAAAGCTAATTTTAACTTTAGCATACGTGTCATTTCTTTTGAGCTCTCTAAACTTGGGTATAATTTATCACTCATACCAAGCCAAGAGAATTAGGCAGGTTATTTCATGCCCTTATAAAAATGGTTGCAAAACTCTGACTTCTCATATTTGTATGTACAGCTGAATGAGTGGTAAAGATTTAATATAATATTAAAGCATCATCGGATTAGAAACTATGCATAAACTAACAATCAATCTATCAACATGTTTTTTTAATCCTCACCCATAGATATTGGTTTTAAAGAGAGAGGAAGGAAAAAAAGAGAGAAAGGGGGAGAGAGAGAGAGAGAGAGAGAGAGAGAGAGGAGAGAGAGAGAAACATCGATGTGACAGACCCTGGGGACTGAACCAGCAACCAGGGCATATGCCCTGACTGGGACATGAACCCATGACCTTTAAGTGTTTGGGAAGACATGCCAACCACTGAGCGACACTGGCCAGGGCTATCAACATGTGTTTTTTGACTGCCCACTCTGGGTCCCAAGCTGTCTTAGGCCTGAGGCTGGAAGGTCATTTGGAGAGGTCAGTTAGACTAGTGTTTCTTTAACTATCTGTGAAGAAAAAACATTTTAAAAAATCCAATCAAAGCTTTCATTTAGAATGGAAGGAAAGATAAAGCAATTCTCAGATAAGGTCAAGTTAAAGGAGTTCATCATCATCAAGCTCTTATTATATGAAATGTTAGAGGGACTCATCTAAGGAAAAGAAGATGAAAAATATGACAGTAAAAAGACAGCAAACTCACAGATATTAACAACTGCCCCTAAAACAAAAGCAAACTAAGCAAACAATTAGAACAGGAACAGAAACAGAAATGGAGATCACATGGAGAGTTAGCAACAGGGGAGTGGGAGGAGGAGAGAGGGGGAAAAGGTACAGAGAATAAGTAGCATAGATGGTGGGTAGAAAATAGACAGGGGGAGGACAAGAATAGTGTGGGAAATGCAGAAGCTGAAGAACTTATGACACATGGACATGAACTAAAGAGGGGAATGTGGGTGGGAGGGGGTGTGCAAGGTGGAGGGGAATGAAGGGGGAAAACGGGACAACTGTAATAGCATAATCAATAAAATATATTTTTTAAAAAATCCAATCAATTGCTGGCCAATATGTTTTAAATGTAAAATAAAATTGGGTAACAAGAAAAATGTTTAGCGATTTTCAACCAGTATGCTGCACCAAGCACACTGGTGCACTGCAAGAATTTTTAAAACATGCAATACCTGACTGTTTAGTTAAGGGCACTGACCTCTTTTCCCTTAGACTGTCAAATAAAAAAACAACACTGGCCAACACAACAATAGCTGCTCAGTGTGCATGAATCAAGATTATACATATTTCTTTTCAGATTGGGAAAAAATATTTTTTGCTGCAGAATTTTAGTAATTGGTTTATATGTGCCATGAAATAAAAAAGGTTGAAAATCACTGACATAGTTTTATGTCTGTATACACTATACAACTTTATATAAAATATAAAATTGCTAGAAAAGGTTTACAAACACTCACAGTTTTTGTGCTTTTCTCTTTGCAGCAACAGTTCATGACTGTCTCTGGTCCACAGACCGCGCATCGAGGAGCACTGATGTGAACCAGCTCCAACCATTCCGAAACCGTCTCAATAACTGAGAAACTAGCTCTTGTAGCTTTTTCTTTCAATCTTTAATTTTTTAACTTATCATATTACTGGAATTTCCAATGCATGATGAAATTATTAAAGAAAGTCTTTGATTCAAGGTAAACCACATTTTTTCACAACTGAGAGATAAAGGAGAAATGCTTCCTTCAAGATCCACCTAAAAAGGCACATGGAAAATGAAGGAAGGAAATATAAACTATAAACCCAAACTGAGGGGAAAAAATGAGGCCAAGCTACACTTGAAAGAGAGGCTCAAAAATGGTCAAAAACCTACTTTCAGAGAAACACTATGGCTTACAAGAGAGCTGCAAATGGATTATCTGGTTGTGTGGAATTCACATAGATAGAGAATTAAGAAATCTATTTTTATAGAATTGTACTTTCTGGCATGGTTCTTGATGCTGTGGCATATTTGCAAGAACTTTTTTTTTGACTTGGGATAAAGTTAACAGAGCATTTTGGCAAGAGTAAAAAACAGGGCATGAATCTCATGAGATCAATTTTTTCTTTTCCCTAGATACTTGCCTAGGAGCAAAAGCCAGGAAAAAGAGAGAGAGAGAGGGGAGAGAAAGGAGGGAGAAACTTAATTTGTCTTGAAGATATAAACTACAGAGAAAAAAAAATTCTAAATGTGAAAGTCAATTCTAAAACCTCAAATTCCCAGAAGTTTCTAGAAGTAAAAATAGCTTCTTCACCCTAATAAGAAAGAGTATTCTACAATATATTTTACTTCAAATCTAACTCAAGTTATTTAAGAATGGAACATGCGGATGGTAGGTGGTACATATCAATTCATGTTCATGGATAAGAAGAGAAAACGTTCTGAGTGTTGTGGTTTTCTACCGTGCGTAACAAACCGCCTCTAAAACCAGTGGCTTCAAACAACACCCCATTTGCTCACGATTCAGCAATCTGGGCTGAGATCATCAGGGCCGTTCTGCTGATCTCCCTTGGGGGCTCTCATACAGGTGCCTTCATCTGACGGCTTGAAAGGGGCTGTAGTGACTCAGCAGGCTTTACTTATGTGCCTTGCATGGTCTCACATATTCCAGGACCTCTTTCCGAATAACTTCTTTCTCTAGCAGGGTAGTCAGACTTCCTTACAGCATGGGTTCTAGGTTCCAAGAGGGAGAATTCCAAGATGACAAGTGTTTGTGAAATTTCTCTTTGCATCACACTTGCTAATGTCTCATTTGCCAAAGCAAGTCACATGACCAAACTCAGACTCAGTGTGAGAAGGAACTTCATGAGAGCAGGAATTCTCAGAGGCATGCTTCATTGGAGGCCACCAGTGTAATGGTCCATCATAAGCTAAAATTCTTTTAAATAAAAAATATTTTTAAATTAAATAAATACAGATTCAGAATTAGGTTACTTGGAAATTTTACCTGAATGTTCTTGAGCTTTGTAAGATGGCACCAGTATTTGGGGATTTTTAAAATGCTGTGGGGCTGTAAAAACACATCAGATTAGACCAAGCAAGTCAACTGATAAATCCATAAATATTTATCAAGCACCTATTAAGTCATCATCACTATGCAGAGTGGCATGGAAGACACATTTTCTTGTATTCAGGATACCTGTAATGGAGTCAGAGAATACAAATGAAGCAAAATAGTAAGAAGATAGGGAAATTCCTGGACAAATGGAATGGGGAAACTGAGACAAGAAAATTAAACAAAGGCCAAACAGTTTGACCAACTTATAGGTAGCTGGTGAATCTCAAGAACTTATCTCCCCTCTCCAAGGACACTTGAGAGTGAATAGTTTATACCTTTCCTCCCTAACCAAAGAACACGTAGCTTAAATCTCCCTGGTCTGGGAAATAGAAAATAGAGACCCAATTCACATAATTTGTACCAGCTAAAGCCAAGGACAGATGAAGTCAGGGGAACAAATAACAAAAACCTCATTAAAAGTAAGACAGACTCAAGATAAAAGTAACATTATAGCAGACCAAAGAATATTCCCAAAATCCCCCTATGTGCTCATGTTGACACATCAGCATATTAAATATGCACCTGGAAAGCTAATGAATATTCTGCTGAAACCCTCCCCTAAGGATTAGGGTTATCTAATTCTTACCTGAAAAAAGATAAAAAGCCTTCAGGATAAAAGCATAGCACAGGCTGGTACTAGAGCATGCCCATGCCCCTTCTTGGGGATGAACTTTTTATTTCCTCCTAAAGTCTAAGGGTCTCAAGGAGCCTTGCAGCCAGGGGAGCAGTGGGCAGTGGCAGCGGAGGCTTGACCCAGGCTTACCCTCTGATCTTGCCTCCGGGACCCTCTTTTTCTCGGACTTCCCAGATGAGCTAAGGGCAGCCCACCTTAGCTTACTCCTTTCCTATAACTTTTCTGGAGAGCCAAAGCAGCCCTGCCAAGGCTCTTTCTTGTTACTTCTTCCACCCTAGGTCCTTCCTTGTTTCACTGTTCCCAGGCTTGATAACCATATTCTCAAAATCACCTGGACTCATGTTGTGAAATCTTTCCTACATGAAGTCAAGAACCCACACACTAGAGGCTGGCCTGAGACAGACCCACTCCAGGCTGGTGCCTGTCTGGTAACACAAATAGCAAAAATAACATTGGAAATGAAATAAGGCAGAATATAACTAAGTGCTACATGGTCCCATACAGAATACAAGTAGAAAAAAAATTCAGACTTTTAGTTATACATTGTTCTGATGAAGCTTTCAACACATACAGACATGGTCTAAGAGTTGGAATAATCTGTTAATAATCCAATCCGAGCACATAGACTTGCCTATAGCTACCATCTGGTTCTACTGGTCCTCCTCTCAGGGATGGAAGGCACTGGCTTTACAAATAATGAAAACAAGAGAAATCAGCCACTTAAGAAAGGTGATTAGATTTTCTCAAACCTGAGTCCTTGTCCTTTCAGAAGGCAGGTGCCTTGCAAGTCAGTTTTGCAGCATCTGCCTGGTTCTCTTTGTCTTTAGCAATGTACAGTCTGTCCATGGCACTGCATTCAACTGCGGTGGGAGGGGTGACAGCTGAATAGTTATGCTGAATGATGGGGAATATGATGGCATTTGAAACAGCAAAGAGCAAGGAAGAAATAACACTAATTCAACACCTCCTTATGTTCAGGACACTCTGTTAGACCCTGAGGATAAAAAATAAATTAAACTGGGTGCCTGTCCCAGAAGCACTCACAGGGGAATAAGTAGGCAGATCTAAATGCTACAGTAGGGCCATGGCTGGTATGCTGTATGTGCACTGTGACAGGCATGGCTAACCCTGAGAGCAAAGGGAGAGTTCTGGGCAAGGCTAGGGCAAGCCTGCCAAATGTGATGCCCAAGGTAAATTTTGAAGAATTAACTGGGATTATATAGTTTGCTGAGGTGGTGAAGGGTATTCCTGACAGAAGATATAACCACGTGCAAAGTCATGGTAGAGACAGACACATTGAGGAATGGAAAATTGTTTGAAAAGGCTGGAAAAGAGGGTACAATAGAGGTAAATGTAGGAGACAGGGCAGAAAGGAAGGCTAGAGACTGCTTATAAACCACCCTACTGAGGAGTTCTTAAGTGATAAACATTACATGATGTTAAGCAGAGTGAAGATATAATAGCATTTACATTTTAGTAATAGCTCTGCCTAGTAGAGCTTCCTGTGATGATGAAAATGTTTTATAATCTTCTCTGTTAATGTGATAACAATTAACCGCATGTAGCTGTTGAACACTTGAAATACAGCTGGCATAACTAAGGAGCAAAATGTTCAATTTCTAAATTTAAATTTAGATAGCCACATGTGACTCTTGGCTACCATGTTAGATAGCTCAGCCCTAGAAAATCCTTCTGGCAGCAGTGTGGAGGGTAGGTTAGATGAGGGCAAGACTAGGGGAGTTAGAAGAGATTGTAACACTCCGGTGTAAAATAATGTGACCTTAAATTAAGGCTGGGGCCACGGAAATGCAGTTGAGGTGATCAACTTGAGAACTAAAGAAATAAAGTGGACAGAATTTGGTGGCTTATTTGGCATGAGGGAGCGGCCCTGATCATGAGAAGAAGGTGGGTACTCGGAGTAGGGACAAATAAGCTCACTTAAGAGGGTGAGCTAAAATCTAGAGGCTGTGGAGCAGTACAGCTTGGACCGACATGGGAGGCAGTAGGAAGCTGTGGCAACACCTTGATCCGACGTGTAGTGGTGGCGCAGGTTGTAAGTGAGAGACACTGAGGCAGAGAGAGCAGCTGGAAGGTTGATCTTCACATGGTTGACGGTGCTCTGGATGGACGCAGAGATGGCAGGAGGGTAGATAAATGGGTGAATCGATCTCATTTAAATGGAAAAAACAATTGTTGAGAAATACATGTTTTCTAGTCTGATAGAAAAGAGGAAAGGGTAAGGTGATTAATGATTGTTAAGCACCTGTCAATTAGGCGTATGCCACTTTCCCAGAAGTCTTATCTCTGGGATACTGGACAGGTTCTTGTTGTCACTGATGGAAATGGATTGCCCAAGGAGGGCGCATAGCTGGTCGAGTTCCACTGCATATATTTTGAATATGAGTTACATCCTAAGTGGAAGATCCATTTTTTCTTTGAGAAAGGGAATTAAGGGTGTATAGTCAGTGGGATTTCAAAAAAATAATACCTATTTACATATTTACACAGTTTTTTGACTAATGGTTTTAAAAGATTTCTTTAATAATGGGTAGTTTCAAGGTACTAGATCTGATATTATTTTATTTGCTGAACCACACAAATGGCAATAGGTAAAAGAACCTATTAGAACCTAAACAGGTCCTTCAAAGTCAATAGGAAAATACTTTAAAGAATGCTAAGCACAAAAAAGTGCAAACAGCAGGCCAAGAGTTGAACCAAACAGTGTCTAATGTTATTACTCAAGATAAATCCAAGTAAACCCAGTTCGATATTCCAAAATAACTTATTTTATTTTTAAATTATATTTTATTGATTAAGCTATTACAGTTGTCCCAATTTTCCCCCCTTGGCCTCTCCCCAACCAGCAATCCCCACACCATTGTTCATGTCTATGGGTCATGTGTGTAAGTTCTTTGGCTACTCCATTTCCTAAACTGCACTTTACATCCCCATGGGTATTCTGTAACTACCTATTTGTACTTCTGAATATCTTCACTTCTTCACCCATTCCCCCACACCCTATTCCCATCTGGCAACCACCAAAACACTCTCTGTGTCCATAATTCTGTCTCTGCTCTTCTTGTTTGCTTAGATGGCTTTTTTTTTTTGGATACAATTGTTGATAGATATGTATTTATTGTTATTTTATTGTTCATAGTTTTGATCTTATTTTTCTTAAATTAGTCCCTTTAACATTTCATATAATCATGGTTTGGTGATAATGAACTCCTTTAGATTTTCCTTGTTTGCGAAGCTCTTTATCTGTACTTCGATTCTAAATGATATCTTTGCTGGTAGAGCAACCTTGGCTGTATGTCCCTCCTTTTCATGAAATATTCATATTTCTTGCCAATCCCTTCTAGCCTACAAAGTTTCTTTTGAGCAGACAGTTTTATGGGAACTCCCCTGTAGGCAAGTAACTTCTTTTCTTCTGCTGCTTTTAAGATTCTCCCTTTACCTTTAACCTTTGGCATTTTAATTATGATGTGTCTTGGATGGGTCTCTTTGCATCCACCTTGTTTAGGACTCTCTGTGCTTCCTGGACTTGGATGTCTATTTCCTTCACCAAATTAAGGAAGTTTTCTTCCACTATTTTTCAAATAAATTTCCAATTTATCACTCTTTCTCTTCTCCTTCCAGCACCCCATGATGCGAATGTTGGACCTCTTGAAGTTTTCCCACAGGCTGCTTACACTGTCTTTATTTCTTTGGTTTCTTTTCTTCCTTATTGTTCTGATTGATTGTTTTTTGCTTCCTTGTGTTCCAAATTGTTGATTTGATTTCAGCCTTATCCACTCTACTATTGTTTCCTAGTAAATTGTTCTTTATTTCTATTAGTGTATCCTTTGTTTCTGACTGGATCTTTTTTTTTTTAAAAAAAGTTATTTAGTTACTTTTAGAGACAGGGGAAGGGAGGGAGAAAGAGAGGGTGAGAAATATCACGCATGATTGCCTCTCTCATGTCCCCTACTGGGGAACTGGTCCACAACCCAGGCATATGTGCTGACTGGGATTCAAACCAGTGACCTTTTGATTCACAGGCTGGCACTCAATCCACTGAGCCACACCAGCCAGGGCCTGACTGGATCTTTTAATGCTGTTGAGGTCCTCACTAAATTCCTTGAGCATCCTTATAACCAGTGTTTTGAACTCTGTATCTGATAGATTGCTTATTTCCATTTTGTTTAGTTTTTCTGGAGTTTTGATATATTCTTTCATTTGGGGAATATTTGGTCTCCTCATTTTGGCAGCCTCCCTGTATTTGTGTCTATGTATTAGGTAGAGCTGCTATGATCCATGTCTTGGTAGTGTGGCCTCATGTAGTAGGTGTCCTGTAGGGTCCAGTGGCACAGCCTCCCATTTCACCCAAGCTGGGTACTTGAGGTACATCCTTTATGTGGGCTGAGTACACCCTCCTCTTGTAGTTGAGCCTTGATTGATGTTGACAGGTCAATGGGAAGGATTTACCGAGGCAAGTCAGCGGCAAGGACTGGCTGTGACCGAGGACCACCAATCTCTGGCCTCTGTTGAGGATCAGCTGTGCAGGGGCAGGGTAGTAATGCTCTGACATGGTCTGTAGTTGTTCACTGGGTGCACAGGCTCTGGGATTTCCTAGGTAGTGCAGGCCAAGGTCAGCCCCTACCTGTGTTTTACCTGGGGCCACCCTGCCTGAGCTATAAAGCAATCTGAGATGGCTGCTACATGTGCTGGGCTTCTAGATTCCCAGGCAAAGCCAAGCTATGAATCTAGGCTGGCTGCTGCTAGTGCCAGGACTGGAGCCACTTAGTAAGAGGTATGGGAGCTGAGGGCTCACTGATGTAGGTTGTTGCATGTTTGAGAGTATTTAAGAAATTGTGAAGCATGAGCCAAACCAGCCATTCATGTGGAAAAGCCACTGTTAACAGCTTTGGTTGGCATAAGTTGAGTAGGACAAAGTTTCAGGGAATATCCAGAGCAGGGCAAACAGTTTTAGCCAGGTTGATGGAGTCTCAGATATGAGACTCATCTGCCATCTCTGTGGATCTGTTGGGGGAGGGCTCAGCAAAGGGACAGTGGCTTCTGCTCACCTTTCTGCCTTGGAGATAGCTGTTCCTCAGTTCTTACCTTGATGCCAGACACTTCAGTTTCTTCCTGTATGCCACTATGCCTTTCAAGCTGCTACCCCAGTGCTGGAGCTCAGAGGGAGTGAATCTGAGTAAGTCCATGTGTGGGTTCTTTAAGAGGAAGGCTTGGGGCTCTAGCAGTTTCTCTCATCAACTCAATCTCTGCTGGTTTTTGCAGCCAGAAGTAATGGGGATTTATTTTGCTACCACTGGTACCTTGGGCTGAGAGTCCTGGTGTGGGGCTGGGATGTTTCACTCCTGAGATACCCCTCATGAATTTTCATCCACCACACATGGATGTGGGACCAGCCCATTCCATGTCCCCGCCCCTCCTGCCAGTCTTGATGGATGTGGTTTCTTTTATTCCATAGTTGTCAGACTTTCCTTCAACTCAATTTCTGATGTTCACAGTTCAGAATGATGGTTGTTCTATATTTTAGTTGTGATTTTGATGTGGTTGTGTGAGGAGGTGAGCTGTGTTTACCTTTCCTGCTATCGTGACCAGAAGTCCCCCTGACATAATGTAAAAATAAAACAATAAGCCTACTTAGGTTGCGAGATGAGAAAACTGGAGGTTTGTCATGATTTATGATCACATGATAGCTTAGTTTTAGGGTCTTGGTTATCTTCTTGTTTACCATTGAATATTTCATTACGAGCATCTTCTTTCTGCTCCCATATATGTAAAAATAGTATAATAATAATAATGCAATCAGATGTGCTAGTTAAGTTTAACACCAACAACTTTAACACATAATCCCCCAAATAAAGGTGGCTTAATTCAATGAAAGTTTATTTCTCAGTCAAGTAATAGTCTAGTGTAGGTGTGTGGGGGCCAGGCTTCCATATGGGACCCAGGCTCCTTCTGTCACGTGGATCTCCATCTCCTTAGGCCTTGGAGCCCTTTTTCTCCAGGCAAGAGAAGAGAGGCATGAAGGATCACACAAAAGGTTTTCAATGACTACTATTCCTCACTTTTCATCGGCTCCAAATTAATTACATGACCCCACTTAAATGCAAGTAGGGTAGAAAATATATTCCTCAGGTGGGCAGCCACTTCCCGGAACAACTAAACTCTAGGCAAGGGGAGCATCAATCCTTGGTAGGCAGCTAGTCTTTGCTATCACATAAGATCAAATTATGTTGATGGTCCTCATGACCCTTTGGTATTTCTTTTCCTCATGTCTTCATATTATTTTCATACCATTGACTCTCTCCCTCTCATCTTCTCCCACATCCTCAGGACTATGCCTGTGGTTTATTCATATTTTCCATTTATTTTAAAGGGCCTTGCTGTCTAACCAGCCATGCTCAGAATCCTCTTCAGAATTTAATTCTATGAAAAGCACACTGTATGAGATAAGGAAGTAACTGGTAGGTCCCACAAATATAAGCAGGTGCTCTATAACTTTAGTGTACATATGCCCAGAAATGAGCAAGCTGAATCTACTCAGCCTTTCTTAAGAAGAAGGTATTGACTTTAGCACCCCCTGTTTGTTCTGTAAACTACTCAGCATTAAGAGGGTTATTAAAGAGCATTAAGGGATGAGAGATTACAGTGATTATATCTTAAAAATTATTAGGCCTATGTCTAGAGCTCAAGTGAAATTAACTCAATCTGAATTTTTACAAATAATTACCAACCTGCTGCTTTGTATAAGGCACTTCTGTTGAGATTGTAAAGGATGCAAAGAAAAAAAGAAATTCTTGAGCCAGCTTCTCTTTTCTAGAGTTTCTATCCTTTATTGTTAAATAGCCCTTTATTCCGCCTCTTGGGCAAATTCTTACCAAAATGCATGTCTCTGAAATGATACATTTTGGACATAGGAACAAATGGTAGTGTGACTGAACACTAGCTAGTGCTGCCAGTAGGGGTAACTCTTGTGGTCATTGAGATATCCTGTGGTCACAGGATTCAAATCTTTAAACTTGGAGGTGACTAAAAAGGAGAACATTTGAAAATGATGCAAGAAAATATTTTAGAGTCTGCTTTCTAATTTTCACTCAAAATCTCTGCCAGATAAATCACTAACCTTTATGTCAAGAGAATGAAATCTCCATTTCTTAAATCCCCACTAGGCCTGAGCAAGTTGATTTAATTTCTTTTTTTTAAAGATTTTATTTATTTATTTTTAGAGATGGGAAGGGAGGGAGAAAGAGAGGGAGAAAAACGTGAACGTATGATTGCCTCTCGCATGCCCCCTACTGGGGACCTGGCTGGCAACTCAGGCATGTGCCCTAGACTGACAATCCAATTGGCGATCCTTTGGTTCTCAGGCTGGTGCTCAATCCACTGAGTCACACCAGCCAGGGCTATTTCTGCCTTATTTTTACTCATCCACAAAATAAGAATAATGGTTTGCACCCACTTACCTTTCAGGATTATCTCTGGGCTGATGGGAATGATTTCATTGTAAAGAAAAGGTACTATTAAAGGTATAGACTTTCTTTTATCCTAGTACTACTGCTTATAGTAACACATGCCTGGAGTAGAAAAAAAGGAATCGTTCTTGTTAACAAATATATCAAATTACCTGCTCTGCCCAACTGCATATTTCACATAAAGGCCAAACTAGAGTGTGTGAAGCAAGAGCTGGAGAGGAAATTCATGCAATTGGAATGCGAATTCTTCATAGGGTCTTTGGCAGAACTACCTACCAGGGAGTACTGCAATGGGAAGTACCAGTGTCAAAGTTCCAACCAAAGATGGAATCTGCCTTCCATGAGCAGAAACTCTGGCTACTGAGAATTCCACTCTGGTTTGGCCAACACTGAGGATTCTGAGGTTGGTTCAAGAAATCAAACCAAGACACAGGCCATGTGCCAAGGGAGCATCACTACTTTCCCAGGAGCCCTTAGACCTAGGGGCGTGGAGCAGGGGGCCTGGAGCCACACCGACAGGGAGTGGGGTGAGTTGTGCTGTAATGTCAGGCAGACACACACCTGGGTTCTGGATTCTGGATACCATTTCATGGTAATGAGGACTCAGGCTAGTCCCTTAACCTTGACTTCTTATCTGTAAATAAAAGTGGGTGGTATTAAATTTGTATTTTCCTATTGAAGAGGTTCAGGGAGATCCAGGGGCAAATCTTGGTTTTCAAAGTGACTAATAAAAACTCTGCCTTTAGAGTATGGCAACACAGGCTAAAGGAAGCACACTTTCCTCACTTTGGGCTTGAAATGATTTAAACTCAGCATGGTTACACTAATTAACTCATGCTAATCAAAAGCTTATATTAGCAGCTATATAGATCTTTATAAATCTTTGATAATATGGATAATATTTGTTAACAAATATATTTTCTGAAATTCATTCAAAGTAAAGATCATGGGAGAAGAGTGACATTAAGTATATAAAAGTGTATGATAGAATGTTTGGGTTCCAAAAGATGCTCTTGACCTCAGTGTTCGTAATGAGACTAACCAGTTGGGCATCAGAATTTTACTCATTTTCTAGTTCCCTCTGGTGTGCAAGAGGAGGCCCCACCAGGAGTGTGGTATTACAAGAAGCAGAAGTGCCCTTTGTGTTTCTGTTTTGTTTGAATTCTTTTCATTGCTGTTGGTGATCCACATACTGTTACTGGCCTAGAACTATGTCATTGTCATTGTTTTCTCTATGAAGTGATGGTGAAAGAGGAAAATCACAACCTGCCTTAAATGAAACCAAGCTAGTGGTAAGTTGTTGTATTGAACAATATAATTCTAAGAATAATGATAAGCCCTGGCCCAGGAGCTCAATTGATTAGAGAACCATCCCAAAATGCCAAACTGGTGGGCTGTATCCCCAGTCAGGGCAATACAAGAGTCAACCAATGAATTCATAAATGAGTGGAACAACAAATCAATGCTCTCCCTCTCTCTTCCTCCCCCATCTAAATTCAATAAATAAAAAAATTACACATGACCTTAGGCAAAAGGCTAAGAAGTGATAATAAATTAATAAATTAAAAAATAATAAGAATAAGCAGGACCCAGCACTTATGATGACAGTTCATATTCCTTGGAGGGCATGGGAAGGACAGAGAAAAAGCAGCCATATTGGAGAGGGGATAGAAAGGAAGCAGAAGGGGACAATCTATGCACAAGCCATGAGTATGTTAGTCCAATCAATGTACTAAAGGAACATTATTAAGTTTGATCATTATTAAGTGACACAGTGAGTTTATCACCCTTGCATGTCTAGGTTCTGAACTCCAGAGAAATTCTTTTCAACAATAGCATGGCAAGTTGCATTTCCATCTTGAAATCTGAAGGACATAGCTATGCATGAATCATTTCTAAAGTATTGGGAGGCCAGCCAAACCCCAAATTCACTTGTGTTAGTTTGGGGTTTGTTTATAGCCAACTATGCGTGTCTGTCGCACCCATCTCCTCTAGGGCTAAACAAACCAGGAGCTGCTCTTGTGCTCGGGACACTTCTGCAACTTTTGCCCTCAGAGGGGCCTAAACCCAGGGGTAGCTTTCCCCTCTGTCTTGTATAGTCTTTCTAGAGGGATGAATTGACAATCAGAAGTCCTGGGTCATTAATTATTCCTATTTTTCTTAAAACAAGCACAAGTCATTTATTTCTCCAAGCATCGTCTTTCCCCATAAAGACACAACAGCCCATCTTGCCTTTAAAATACAGGTGTGCATTATATCTGCTGTTTTAATGTTTAAAAGCACCTGCTCATACATTTCTTCATTTGAACTTAAGAGAGGCATTTCTCCCTGCCCCCAAGCAAAGTATCATTATTCTCATTACATCTCTGATATCTAGGATTGTGGCTGGTAGGTAATCCCAGGATGTTTGTTTTGGATACATAATCTTTGGAGAGAGAACTTTACTGGCACATATTAACTTTACATAGTTAGCTTTTATTTGATCATCTTTAAAGCTGCTCTCGGTGGGCAAACACACTTATCGCACCTTGACATCACAAAGTTAGCTTTTAAATTGCAATGACTATGTGAGTCAGTGATGTCACACATTTTCTGACTATGGAATGTAATAAAACATATCAAAGAAAAATATGGTCATTTACAAGATAGTAAATTTGTATATCATGCTGCTAATTGTTGCTTTTGGAGCAAAATAAAAGTTCTTTGAGGAAGATGCTTTGATTTGAATCCACAGGTGGTTGGTTCTGCTGCTGAGAATTCTGGTATCAGGACTCAGTAAAATGGTCTGATATTGTGGAAAAGTTACTGGCTACAGAATAGTTTCTTTAATTTAGGCTTTGCTTTCCCATTTGCATGTTAATAAAATAATTTTGGAATCTTAGCCCTTTGTTGAATATTTTCCTTCAAATAATCTTGCATCTGGAAGGACTTTATAAAAATATATACAAATCTACCTTTTTGTTTTCTCACAATCTTCTTTCGTCAAGTTAGATAGGACCACACTACCTCAGGCAGGACTATTCCAGGTAGTCGTGGGTGTTCATTCACTTGATTTATTCAAATATAAAAGTTCCTATTAGGGCAAAGCACTGTAGTTTCATTACTGGAAAAGTTAAAAATATACAGACAAGCAAAAAGAAAATAAACAAAAAAATGCTCTTTTCCACATCCCATGCATCCACTCTTGACCATCCTATTGGATAGCTTTCAAAATCTCCATGAGTCTGCTTTCTCTCTCTCTCTCTCCCTCTCTCTCTCTCTCTCACACACACACACACACACACTGTGCTTGTGCATGCATGCACTCATACCCATATTCACATATACTCTGTATTTAATATAGATGAGGTCTGTCCAGAAGCTATTCAGCCATGTAATATGAAAAATAGAGGCATTTATTGAAGAAGACATGGTAATATTATGTTTAAGTTTTTGAGGAACTGAATTGCTTTCCAAAGTGTCTGCATTACGTTCATTTCCACCAGCAATGTATAAGGGTTCCAATTCCTCCACATCCTCACCAACACTTACTATCTTTTAGATCATAGGCATCCTAAAATAGGTGTGAAGTGACATCTCATTGTGGTTTTGATTTGCATTTTCCTAATGACTACTGATGTTGACCATCTTTCTATGTGCTTATTGGCCACTTTTATATCTCCTTTGAAAAAATGTCTATTAAAATTCCTTGCCCATCATTTAATTATTTTTCATGATTGAGTTAGACCTGGATTTGAATCCCTTGTCAGTATATGATTTGCAAATATTTTCTTCCATTCTTTGAGTTGTCTTTTCATTTTTTTGATGGTGTTCTTTGAAGGATAAAAGTTTTTAAATTTAATGAGGTTCAATTTATTTTTTTCTATTGTATGCCTTTGATTTCATATGTAAGAGAACGCTGACTATATCAAGGACAGAAAGATTTACTGTTACGTTTTGGACTAAGAGTTTCATAGTGTTAATGGATACATTTAGGTCTTTAATACACTGTGAGTTAATTTTTGTATATGGTGTGAGGTAGGCATCCAGCTTGATTATTTTGCATGTGGATAGCCAGTTGTTCCAGCACCATTTCTTGGCAATATTCAAAATGGTAAAAATGAAGTGACCATTGATGTAGGGGTTATTTATGAACTCCTAATACTATTCCAGTGATCTATATATTTATTCTTATGCCAATACCATACTGTCTTAATTACTGTAGCTTTGTATTAAGTTTTGAAATCAGAAAGTGTGAATCTTCCAACTTTGTTCTTTTTATTTTAGGATTGTTTTGGCTATTCTGGGTCCTCTAAATTTTAGAATCAGCTTATCAATATCTGGAAAAAAATTTCATAAGAATTGTGTTGAATATGTAGGTTGCTTTTGGGAATATTGCCATCTAAACTATTATCTCCCAATCCATGAACATAGCATGTCTTTCCACTTATTTTAATCTTCCTTTAATTACTTTCAAAGATGTTTTATAGTTTTCAGTGTACAAGTCTTGCACTTGTTTTGTTAAATTTATTCCTAAGAATTTTGTTCTTTTTTTATTCTATTGTAAATGGAATTAGTCTTTCACTTTTTGGATTACTTATTGCTAGTTTTTAGAAATGCAATTATTTTTTGTACATATATGACTTTATATCCTTTTTATGTTAAAATATTGTGAACATCTTATGGAAGTATTTAATTTCTGTATATACTTATATGATATTATAGAAGTATATACTTTCTATAGACTTCCATAGAAGTATATACTTCTATAAGATCACTTTAATGACTTCATAATATTTCTCTATGTCAATATACCACAATTTATGTTCAATTACCTCTTATTATTGGACATTTAGATTCTTTTAAACTCAAAAAAGTTATAAATAGCTCTGATAACTTCTTGCCATTAAAACTTCGCAAACTTCCTGAATTATTTCCTGTGTGAAACAAATCTCTGAAGTGGAATTGTTAGGGCAGAACAGATGTGCACTGCAGTCATTTGGTGAGCACTGCAAAAATCGCCTTCCTGAAAGGTTACAAGATTTCACTTCCACCAAGGGTGTGACACTTGATTCACTGACTTCCCTTCAGCTTTAGTTCTTATTTAAAAACCTCTTTGGTAGTTTGAAAGGTGAAAGATGAGTCTCATTGGTGCTTTGCTTGCATTTCAATTTCCAGAAAGGTCAAATATTTTTTCATGTGTTTATTATCTTAAAACTTATGTTCTGTGAATTGTGTTAGGTTTTTTAGCCATTTCGTTTTGCAAAAGCAGTTTATATATTAAAGGCATTAATCTTATGTCTTTTAATGCTGTAAGTTACCTCCTCTGTCATCTAATTTTCCATTTTTGTTTAGTTAAGGTGCTTTTTGATTTAAACACTTTTATCTCTTAGGCCGTCACTATATTAGTCTTTATGGCTTCCCCTTTTGGTGTTTTGCTCCACGCTTCAAACCTCCAGTCCTATTCCCTCTGGGGCACTTCTGCCCATGCAGCCCACAGCTCTGACACCCTCCTCGAATGGGCTCTGCTTCGGTGAGGTGTTCCTGCATTGGAGACCACGCCTCAGCACCTATGGGAGCATCCTACACCCTGAGGTCACCTTGACAGCTCGAGTATTTCACTCTAACATCTCCCAGTTTATCTGTAAAATTTAGCAGATTGGGCATCTAAAAGGATTTCCTCCAGAGCGGTTTTCCAGTTTGGCGAACTACAACTTCCACTATTTGCTGTCTCTTAAATGTGTTCCTTCTGCTACTCACAATTCCCTGCCAGATCCTTTGCTCCCACACTCGGTACGCAGCAGCAGTGCCACAGGTGCACGGTGTTTAGGAATTGACAAGACTTGTCTTCGGTCAGTTGAGGCTTGTCTGGGAAATTGCAATCTTTTTAAGTTCTGCAGGCAGTGGCCCTTTCTCTGTTGTCTCATTCAAACTCGCCGCAAGCCTCCTTCTCCCTTGTCAAAGGTTCGAAGCTGGCTTTTCTTGCTGGCCTGAGACCGTGAGTATCTAGAGAGGAGAAATACCTGATTTTGTTTTGGCCGTGGAAAGTTGGGGCTGTCCGGGGCCCCGGCTTGAGCCAACAGGGTGGGAGCCCGGGAACGCCTTTCGCCTTCCCCGCCCGCGAAGTTCGCAGCGCTCAGAGCGCTCGCAGAGACGCCGTCTGCTGGCCCGAGGCTGGGCGCTGTCAGTTCCTGATCCGGCGGTGCCCGTTCCCGCCGCTGCAGATTCCACAGGAGACAAGCTGCCCCCGCTCCTCGGGCTCCCGGGCTGCGCTCGCGAGTCCGCGGGAGGACTGTGCGGTCTGGCCCGCGGAACCCTTCCCCCGCGCAGCCCCTCCGCGGGCCGCCGAGAGGGAGGGCCGTGCGCAGCGGGATGGCTGCGGCCGCGCGGGCTCCGGGCTGGGTACCGCGGCCAGTCCCGCAGCTGCTGGGGCTGCTGCTGCTGCTGCCCGCCGTGTGCGCGGCCGCTCGGGGACTCCCGGACGCGGCCGGGCTCAGCCTGCACCCGCCCTACTTCAACCTGGCCGAGGCGGCGAGGATTTGGGCCACAGCCACCTGCGGGGAGCCAGAGCCCGGAGGCACGCGGCCCCGGCCCGAACTCTACTGCAAGTTGGTAGGGGGACCCACCGCCCCAGGCGGAGGCCACACTATCCAGGTGAAGTCCGGGGAGAGGGCGAGGGGCTGGGGGGAACCGGGGACGGGCTCCCTCCCCGCGCGGGTCAGCCACAAGGGGCAAAGGAATCGGGCCCTTTCCCCGCCCGCGCTAGGGAACCCAGGCGGCCGGGAAGGGCTCCCTCAATCCCGCGCGTGCTGGCGACCCCGGGAGGTGCGCGCGGTGTCCCGCGAGCGACCCTTTGGGAGCCCCGCCCTTGCCAAGGCGCTGCCCGAGGCGGGGATGGGTAAAGCGCGCCAGGTGGATGAAGGCCGAGGTCAGGTGTGGGCGAGCCGAGGGGAGAGTCCGAGGGATGCAGGGAACTGCTGTCCAGATCGGACTTCGTTCGTCAGGCGGGCGGCTACCGGCGAGGCTCCCAGTGAGTTCCTCGGGCCTTCCCCGGTGTCCCTCCTTCACGGCACTTCATCTTCCCTACTTCCTTCCGAGAAGCTAGTTAACAGTTAGCTTGCGCGGTGTATTTGAAGAGAGAACTTTCAGGTTTTATCAGGAGTATCACTTCGATGTCGATGAAAAGATGCTGTTCACCCCCTGCCTGAAGTGCCATCACCCAGAGTCACTGGATCAAGTAAGACTTGAAATAGATAGATCGGGTGCTCAGAGTCCAACGAGGCGCTCACCGCTCACGCCAGGTGTAAATGATGGAGTTTGTGGTGCTTAATGAGCATGTGAATGACAGTGTGCCAGGTCTTTAGAAAGATCCTAACGACAGCGCTGGGAACTGGATCAGGTGAGCAGGTTAAGAAACGCGCCTGTGTCATAAAGCAGGGCATCTGGATTTGAAACCAGTCCTGAGTCCTAAAGGCGCTTTACACTAAGCAGTAATTGCTCTCTTCAGCTGCTAGGAATTATTGCTGAGAAATAGAAAAGTGTTGCCGGAAGAGGGAGTAATTTTGGAGCTTGGCTCCAAAAGTGAAAGATAATCACTGAGAGTTTTAGAATCTCTTTTGACTATGCACTTGCATAAATGACAAGTTGTTGAACATGCAGTGCTGATGCATGTTTATTTATTTATAAATTACATGTATATGTTACTTTATTAATATATTGTGTGTACTTTAAACATACAAATATAGAAATGTAAAAGGAAAATAATGATGAAAGTACTTTACATTTTATTTATTAAAAGACCAAATAATTTTGCTTTCTCTGAATATATTACCTGTGATTGTGTATGACTATAAATATATAAATGTAAGAAAGTAATAATGTCAGTAATTATTTTTGATGTGTTTAGTTTAGCATTTATGAAACAATTCAAAGTGGTTTTATATTAATACTAGAATTTAGTGGTTATGACAGCTGAAAAGATATCAAAAAAATAGGTAGATTCAGCTCTGGCTGGTGTAGCTCAGTGGATTGAGTTCAGGCTGTGAACCAAAGAGTTGCAGTTCGATTCCCAGTCAGGGCACATGCTTGGGTTGCAGGCCAGGTCCCCAGTGGGGGCCATGTGAGAGGCAACCACACATTGATGTTTCTCTCCTTCTCTCCTTCCCTTCCCCTCTCTCTAGAAATAAAGAAATAAAATATTTTAAAAAATATGTAGATTCAAATGGAATGCCTTGACTGAACTCCAGAACCAACTACATAGTTTATGAAGTCCAGTGTAGAATGAAAATGTGAAACCTCTTGTTAAAAAGTTAAGAATTTCAAGATGGCGATAGAGCATTAAACTAAGTGAGGGGACATTCCAAGAGTGGGGCCCTGTGTGATTGCACACGTCTCATGCTATCTGACTTCACTGAATCGTAGTACTCATATTTCTGCCCCATCCTTCAGTTAATCTAAAATCTTTTAAAGTAGAAACTTGACCAGTAAATGTTTGCCTTTCAAGTGGCATTCAGTACTTCCTGGTAGGAAGGTGTTGTATTTTAATGTTTCAAACAATAGATTCAAAACACACTGCAAATCCTCTTTTGGAAAATATTAGAATATGTTATAAAATTCTGTTTCCATGTTTTAAAAATGTGCAAATATGAGAACTTTTAGAGTAATACTTCCATATTTTTAGCAATAGAAGATGAAACATTTCCAAACATATATTTTTCAAAACTGCTCTTTCCAAAGCATACATTTTTAAGAACAGTATTTACTTTTTTATGCATTGTTAAAATAACTTTGATTTTTGACAGAACAGAGCAAGTGCCTCTATTTTTTTGTAAATATCCATTAGGTAGTATATTACTGACAGCCATTTGTCATCCCAGAAAAAGTCAGCAAATTAAAAATTTTTGTGAAACAAGCATCATTTTTAAATTTAAAAGGTCTTTAAGTAATTTACCATGAGATAACCAGCCTGTGTAGTCAAAAGACTTTCTTGGTCACTCCCCATTTCAATACAGGATCGTAACCATTCTATTCAGAAGAATAGAATCCCCATGTATACGTAACTGGGCACAGGTAAGCTTCGAGCATCATGGTCAGATGATAACATGGTGCAACCCCTCCTCTTCCCTTGGACAGACATTCAGGACCATTGGTGACTTGTGATCAGCTGACTTGTGGACTGAGTGAAGATCCCTAAGCAATCTGTACATTAAATATTAGTAAGGTTAAATTTCTTATTTTTAAGTAAGATAAATGTAAAGAGAACTCAATATTCACTTCTTGCACCCACTGGATTACCTGGCACACCCAACTTTGGAGAGAACTGTTCTAATTATGAGGAGAGTAGAGGCAAGGAGAAGGAAGAAATTGAAGAAAATTTCAATCAACTCCTCTCCTCTAGATCTGCCTAGGAATGGGCCATTCCTTTTCCCCCAATTGGTATTTTTATTGTGTTCATAGTTTGATACTATTGTTTTTGGAGGTCCAGAAAAGTCATGTTTCCTGTTCTTGATTGAATTTCCAGAATAGGTCATTAAAATTGGGTTCAAAGTCCTAGATAGAGTAGGAAGTGACTGTTTCTAGGCCAGGGTGTGTCTTGTAGAAAAAAGTGCCATCAGGAATTAAGTTTTGTGCTTCCCTGAAAACGAGAGGTGAACAAGAGCTCTGCTGAATAGTGCTTTCTGCTTTCAGAGATGAAGGCTTGGGAAGAGGCATCGATTGTCGGTGTGATAGCCAGTTTTGGCAGCTGCTTATACAGACCTGCCTTTCAGAGAAGTGAGGGGTGATGGGTGGGAGAAGGGAAGAGAAATTATGATTATTCAATTGGTTGTGACTGAGTGATGGTAGTCTTGAATCTGCTCAAGGTGGGAAATGAAGAAGAGTTAACTAAAATAATTCTACTTCTTTGAACTTCCTAAAAATAAGTCTTTAGGGCCAGTCAGGCTTGAGAATTTCAGGCCAGAAAGATTTTGCAAAAAATATAAAAAATGAGTAAAATCACATCTTATAATAAAAGCTCAGTTTATGGTCCGTACTCTGTAAGAATGCTGATACTTAAAAGGTAACATGTGTCAAAAGGCAGTGTTTTGAAAGTCTGAACATCGTTTGTTGTGTGAAAACTATTCTCTGTGGTTTACCTGGACTTAATATTCATGAAATAAGATTATATATACCTGTTACTGCTCAGACATTAAGTTTTTGGCATTCGAGAGCTCTCTCATTCAGGGATCCTGCCTGTCTGGTTTACATCTGTATCTCCAGTGCTTAGCAAAAAGCCTGAACCAATATAGGTGCTCAGAAAATATTGAATGAAAGGATGGCAGAATAAAAGACTTCCGGCCAACATGGAGGCATAGGTAGATACACTTTGCCTCCTCACACAACCAAAAGAAGTACAAGAACAAATTTAAAAACAAAAAATATCCAGAACTGCCAGAAAACTGAACTGTATGGAAGTCTGACAACCAAGTAATTAAAGAAGAAACATTCATCCAGGCTGGTAGGAGGAGCGGAGATGGGCAGCTGGGCTGGAGGGATTGGCAGCAAGGTGGTGGCTGGAGGACTGGGTGGTCCCACATTTTTGCACAGGTAAACCAGGAGGAACAACTGGGGAGCAAGACAGACCACACAACCCAGGGTTCCAGCATGGGGAAATAAAGCCTCAAAACCTCTGACTGAAAAAACCTGTAGGGATTGAGGCAGCAGGAGAAACTCCTAGCCTCTCAGGAGAGGCCCACAGGGTCCTAGAATGCACACAAATCCACCCATCTGGGAATCAGCACCAGAAGGGCCTAATTTGCTTGTGGGTAATGGGGGAAGTGACTAAAAGCCAGCTGAGAGCTGAGCAAGAGGCATTGCTCCCTTTTGGACCCCTCCTCCACATACAGTGCAATAACCCAGAGAAGTAGGTTGCCCTGCCCTGGTGAATACCTAAAGTGCTGCCCCTTACTACAGTAACAGGCACACTGAGATGAAAAAAATGTGGCCCAAATGAAAGAACAGATCGAAGCTCCAGAAAAAATATAACTAAGTGGCAAAGAGATAGCCAACCTATCAGATACAGAGTTCAAAACACTAGTAATCAGGATGCTCATAGAAATGGTTGAGTATGGCCACAAAATGGAGGAAGAAGTGAAGGATACACAAAATGAAGTAAAGGAAAATATATAGGAAACCAACCATGAAGGGAAGAAAACCAGTACTCAAATCAACGGTTTGGACCAGAAGGAAGAAATAAATGTTAAACCAGAGTAGAATGATAGCACAAGAATTCAAAAAAAATGAGAGGCTTATAAACCTCCAGGATAACTTTAAATGTTCCAACATCTGAAGCATAGAGGTGCCAGAAGGAGAAGAGGAAGAGCAAGAAATTAAAAACTTATTTGAACAAATAAAGGGGAAAAATAATGGGGAAAACTTCCCCAAAATCGCAAAGGAAATAGACTTCCAGGAAGTCCAGGAAGCTCAGAGCCCCAAAGAAGTGGGACCCAAGGAAGCACACACCAAGGCACATCATAATTATATTACCCAAGATTAAAGAGAAGGAGAGAATCTTAAAAGCAGCAAGAGACAAGGAGACAGTTTTACCCACCAAGGAGTTCCCATAAGACTATTAGCTGATTTCTCAAAAGAACCCTTGCAGGCAAGAAGGGGCTGGAAAGAAGTATTCCAAGTCATGAAAGGCAAGGACCTACATCTAAGATTACTCTATCCAGCAAAGCTATCACTTAGAATGGAAGGGCAGATCAAGTGCTTCCCAGATAAGGTAAAATTAAAGGAGTTCATCATCACCAAGCCCTTATTATATGAAATGTTAAAGGGACTTATCTAAGAAAAAGAAGATGATAAAAATATGAACAGTAAAATGATAACAAACTCACAACTATCAACAGCCAAACCTAAACAAACAAACAAACAAAAAACTAAGCAAACAGCTAGAACAGGAACAGAATCACAGAAATGGAGATCACAAGGAGGGTTATCAGCGGGGAGGCAGAGGGGGGGCAGAATGGGGGAGAAGGTATAGGGAATATGAAGCATAAATGGTAGGTATAAAATTGACAGAGGGAGGTTAAGAATAGTATGGGAAATGGAGAAGCCAAAGGACTTATATGTTTGACCCATGGACATGAACTAAGGTGGGGAAATGCTGGTGGGAGGGGGGTTCAGGGCAGAGGGGAATAAAAGGAAGAAAAAAAGTGGGATGACTGTAATAGCATAATCAATAAAATATATGTAAAAAAATAAATACCAAAAAAAAAGGTTGATAGAACGAAGGTACAGTTTAAGGCTATAAAGAAGTAGAAGGCTATGTCTAACATATAATCTTCTGTTTTGTTTTGCTTGTCACAAACACTATACTCACAAGGAATGAAATGCACATATCTACCGAATTAATGGTCTTGATTTTGTGCATTGACAGTTCAACACATCTTTTACATGTTTCCTAATTACCCTTTGCTGTGTGCATAGGAACCTGTATCTAACCTGAACGATACTGAGGGAGAAGCACACACACATGAGTTACGGCTGAGAGAGAGAGTACTTGCCGCAAGCAGTCACACTTGCGTGTTTGTGTAACTTGGACTAATTGCCATAAACAGGAAACAGCTTCACTAAAGTTTTGTTTATAGAACTATCGTGAAAGAGAACCATTTGTTAACTTCAACATGGGCCTTTTCCTTTGTGAAAGTGATGTGAAAATCTTGGGCAAGGACTGGGAAATCTAAGACTTACTGTGTCCATTGATATATGTGTAATGATGATTAATCATGAGTTATTTTGAGACTTTAAGCCAATGACTTACAGTCATCAATTTAAGGATGAATTTGAGGGATTCTTTTTTAAAAATAATTTTCCTAATAGTTGTTCTGTGTTTGTGGACATTAGCTAAGGATTAGCAATGAAAGTTTATGTATAAATCATTTGAAGTAGACAGACATAAATGTTCTCCCTTGAAAAGCCAAATTCACTCACCAGTGAAGACATGTGCTTCCACATACGAGCATCTCAGCACTTTGTTCCTCAATCAATCACAGGCTACTGGAGCCGAAGGCCCCTCAGGGTTGCTGGTGAACAGTTGGAACTGGGAATGTTCAGTTCTTGATGTATAAGATTCTATTGGGTTGGCCAAAAAGTCCGTTTAGTTTTTTCTGTAAAATAGAAGACAAATTTTTCATTTTCACCAATAAATTTATTGATTTGGAATTATGAGTATATTGGCAATCTCCTGTGTGGTATAATGCTAATTGTTCTTGATTAATGTCTTGATTTGATCGCTATCAGCTTCATCTGGTCTACCTGACTATGGAGCATTGTCTAACGAGAAATCTCCAGCGTGAAACTTCTCAAACCACTTTTGACACATTTGATCAGTCACAATACCATCTCCATACACTGCACAAATCTATTTTGTGTGTGTTTTGGGTGCATTTTTAACTTTCTTAAAATAATAAAGCATAATATGCTGAAAATGTCACTTATTTTCTTCCATCTTCAATATTAAAATGGCTAAACAAAAATTCACCAATTTTGATAAGTTTTTTTAAATGCATGCTGATAAGACAGCTGTCACAATACAATCTAACAAAATTGTTTCCAATGAAGCTAAGACAACTAAGTGCTGCTAGAGCCATCTTACAGAAAGAAAAAAAAAACCCAAAACTGTATTTTTTGCCAACCCAATACTTCATGTTCTGAATTACCTGTGACATTGAGTATGAATTATTTAATCTGAGAAAAAGAAATATACAGTCATAGGAAAAGGAGAGGACAAAATATTATTAATTTCAGCCCCTTGCTTATAAAAGCTGGTACCTAAATTATTACAGAAAGATAGCTTTGTGTTTTACATCTTTAGTGCACATATGAATGTGAAAAAGTACACATTTTCTTCACATCTTTATGAAAACTAGATTAAAGCATGTGAGTCATTTTAAACAGCTTTATTGAGGCATAATTTAAATACCAAAACATGCATCTACTGTAAGTGTAAATTCAATAAATTCCACTGAATTTATAGAGTGCAGTTAACACTAGAATCTCATTTTAGCATGTTTTCTTCAGCCCCAAAAGTTCTCTTGTGCCTGTGCAATCATTCTCTGGATATATCTTCACTGGGCTGATTTCTGTCTCTAAAGATTTGCCACTTCTGGAAATTCTTATAAATGGAACAATAGAACATATATGGCCTTTTGGGTCTGATTTCTCTCACTTAGCATGATGTTTTTGAAGTTCATATTGTTGCATGAGTTGGTAGCTTCTTTCTTTTCATTGTAGAAAATAATATTCCATTATATGACTTTACCTCATTTTCTTTATCCATTCACTAGTTAATGGGCATCTGCACTGTTTCTAGGTTTTTACTATTACATGCAATGCTGCTATGAACAGTCCCAAACAAATCTTTGTGTGGACATGTGTTTTCAGTTTTCTGGGGCTGATTCCTACAAGTCCAATTGCTAGATCATATAGTAAGTTTATGTTTAAGTTTTTGAGAAACTGTCATTATTCAAAGTAGGGTATTGACATCCCCAACTATCATTGTAGATGTTTCTTCCTTCAGTTCTCTCAAATTCTTCTCCCCGTATACTCGAGGCTCCTTGGTTTGGTGCAGCTATGTCTTCTTGATGAATTGGGCCTTTTATCAATGTGTAATGTCCATCTTTATCTCTTGTAACAATTTCAACTGTAAAGTCTTAACTACACCCTTTCCAGTCCTCTATTTCATCTGACACTAGTATAGTCACTCTCCTTTGGTTCCTGTTTGCTCAAAAATTGTATCTTATCCTTTCACTTTCAACTTATGTTTTTGGATCTAAAGTGTATCTCTTCCAGACAGCATATATTTGGATCATTTTTAAAAATCCATTCTTCCAACCTCTGCCTTTTAATTGGTAAGTTTAAACCACTTAACTTTAGTCCATTTACACTTAAAGTGATTATTGATAAAGAAGGGCTTACTTCTGTCATTTTGATATTTGTTTTCTCTGTCATATCTTTTTGGTCCCTCAATTCCTCTAGTACTATCTTCCTTTGTACTTAATTTTTTCTTCTAATGTACCATTTTGATCTCCTTTTCTATATATTTTTAGTTATGTTCTTAGTGGTTACTCTGGTGATTACAATTAACATCCTAAATGTAGTACAAATACTGTTCTATGCATTTGTCTTTTAAATCATGTAGAAAAATACAATAATACTGGCTTTTATATTTATCTAAATAGTTAGCCCTGCTGGTGTTCTTTATTTCTCTGTACAGCTTTAGTTACTATGCAGTGTCCTTTTATTTTAATTTGAAGGACTGCCCTTAGCATTTCTTATAAGTCAGGTCTACCAACGAGCAACAACCTTCTTCAGCTTTTGTTTCTTTGGGGATGTTCTGAATTGTCCCCTATTTTTGAAGGATAATTTTACCACTTGTAGTATTCTTTTTTAAAAAAATTCAATTACAGTTTATATCAGTATTACTTTGTATTCATTTCAGGTATACAGCATAGTGGTTAGATAATCATATACTTTACAGTGTTTCCCCTGATATTTTCATTACCAACCTGGACCATACATAGTTATTACAACATTATTGAGTATATTCTCCATGCTGTGCTTTATATTCCTGTGACTATTTTGTAACTACCTAGTTGCGCTTCTTAATCCCTTCAGTTTTTTTACCCAGTGCCCTAGCCCTCCTTCCCTCTGTCAACCATCAATCTGTTCTTTGTATCTACAAGTCTGTTTCAATTTTGTTTGTTTAGTTTGTTCTTTAGATTCCACATATAAGTGAAATCATTTGGTATTGTCTTTCTCTGACTGACTTATTTCACTTAGCATAATACCCTCTAGGTCCATCCATGGTGTGGCAAATGGTTAAGATTTCATTCTTACCACTTACAGAATTCTTGACTGATTTTTTTTTTTTTTTTTAATTTGAGCACTTTAAATGTCATCTCTTGCCCTGGCCAGAGTGGCTCAGTTGGTTGGAGTGTTGTCCTGTAACTGAAGGGTTACTGGTTTGATTTCCCATCAGGGCACATACCTAGGTTGTGGGTTCAATCCCCTGTCTGGGTATGGGTACGTACGACCCCCAGTCTAGATGTATGATTCCTGATCCCAGTGCCAATCCCCAGTATGGATGCATATGGGAGGCAACCAATTGATGCTTCTCTGTTGCATCAGTATCTTTCTCTTTCCCTTCCTCTCTCTCTAAAAGCAATGGACAAAATGCCCTCAGGTGAGGATTAAAATAAATAAATAAATAAATAAATAAATGCCATTTTACTGCCTCTGGCTTTCCTGGTTCCAACCTGAAAAATAGGCTGTTAATCTTATTGAGGATCCATTGTGTGTAATGAATTGCTTCTGTCTTGCTGTTACAAGATTTTCTCTTTGTCTTTTGACAGCGTGATTACAATGTGTTTTAGTGTAGATCTCTTAGAGATTACCCATCTTGGAATTTGATGAATTTTTTGGATGTGTAAATTCATGCCCTTCATCAGATTTGGAAAGTTTCAACCATTATTTCCTCAAATACCCTCTTCTCTCTTTCTTGGTCTTCTCTCCTTCTGATGCTCTTGGTAATGTATATGCTGGTCCACTTTATTTTCTCCCACAGGTCCTGTGGGATTTGTTTATTTTTCTTCATTCTTTTTTTCTTCTCCTCCTCAAGCAGAATAATTTCAATGGATTTATCTTCAAGTTCACTGATTATATGTTGTTGTAGGTTTTTTAACAGATTAGAGAGTTCTGAAAAATTTTATTCTGACAATTTTTGCCTGATTACTTTTTGCATCATTGCAGGGACAGATCCTTGAAGCTCCCTCCCCTGCCTCTTTTGATGATACTTTCACATTTGTTTTTTTAAAGTGCTTCCTGACTTTCTGGTACCACAAGATGTTCCAAGGTCATTTTTATTTCCTTTGCTCTGGCCTTGGAACCAATTATTTTTCCAAGGAGCTCTGTTTTGGGTTTTTTGTTTTGTTTTGTTTTGTTTTTGATTGACTGTGGTATAACAAAGATCTGTTATACCAAATGAGCTGTGCTCATTTGTTATTGGCATGTCATTATAGACCCTTTCAGTGGACAGAGCTAGGAAGTGTTTATATGTCTACTAATTCCTATATGCACATACATCCATGTTAGAAATGCAGTTGATTTTTGAATATTGATTTTGTATTCTATGACCTTGCTATAATTTTTTTTGGTAAATTCTTTATAATTTTTTACATACAGCATTACATGTGCTTAATTTTCTTCCATTTTGTAGGCTTCTATTTTTTTTTAACTCACTCACTTATTCACAAACATTTATTAAGTGGCTCTTACATGCCAGGCACCATGCTAGATGACCCAGACATAACCTTTCTGTACATGACTCATTTATTGATAGCCTAATTTTCTTTAAAGGCTAAGGAAACTTTTATGAGGGAAAATATATTATCCCCTCATTGTCTGTATTATCAAACCATTCTCACTTAGAGGTGGAGAACTCTGGCTCTGTAATTCTGTAGACATGAGTTTGAATTCTAACTCTACCAGGTCTCTGACCTTGGAAAATTACATAATCTCCATGTCCTCATATATAAAACAGGATTAATAATAATGTCTATCTCACAGGTTTAGTGGGAGGATAAAAATCACGTAGTATATTTCTTGGCACACAATGCCCAATGAATGCGTTTTCTCACGGAGTGAAAAAATTCTTAGGTACAACTTCTAAAATGATAAGCTACAAAAATGATTTGTCACAATTGTTATTTAAAATTTTTGAGTAAAAATTATTTTAATGATGAAATGTCATTATATACTGAACATACTTGGCATGTTAAATAATCCACAAACATGAAGACTTCCATAGCTTTCTATAAAATAGCAATAGTAAATTGTTTTGATTCTATTTAATAACTGGTTTAGATATTATTTATTAGGGACACATTTCTTAACAGCTAAACTATCATTTTTTGAGGGACGTATTAACTTTTTAAGGTTAATTTTGGTGGTAATATACATTTTTCCAGATCATAAATTTATTCCTGGTTGATATTTAGATTTTCATGAAACCTATATTAACTCTTGCTTGACATTCTGGAATCATTTGCCTAGTGAGGAAGGGATTTATTACATGGTATCTCACTGATCTCAGTCAATGGAACTGCCTTTGATTGTGCTGTGTACGTGGGTTCCTGGCCACGGGGCAAGTGGAGGCTAAAATTCAGCTTGGGCAAGGCTGTATCTGCTCAGAGGCAGGGAGCCTTTTTCTGCCTCACAAAATAGAGCTGTTTGTATGAACTAGCAGGGCTTTATTAGATACCTCATGCCAACAGGGTGGAACCTGCCCCAGGGAAAGCCAACTCATTGAGTCCCATGTGTCTTGCCAGTTTCTCAATATCATAAGCATATTGTTTTCTCTCAGTGGTTTTCCCATTCTAGATGCTCAGAAAACAGATGTGGAATAATAAATGTGTATTAACTAGAGAGAAATATGGGTTTAAATTAGATTATCTGTATACATCTTAACTGCGAAAAGTGGGGAGAAGAAGTAATTCTCCATTGTTTTCAAGTTGCACCACACACTGTACGTACCGTGTGTAGGAGCAATACCAAATAAGGGAGGTAATGTGGTGAAAGGGAGAATAACTTGTTAACCAGGGAACTTGCTCCCCTGCTTAGTGCAGGGTATTAACTTAACACACACATATAACACTAATGTTTAGCGCTGTTCTTAAGCACCTTACGTATACTGACTTCTTAATCCTCACAATAATTTATGAAAGAGGTACTCTGAGAATGTTCATTTTATTTATTTTTAAGTATATTTTATTGATTATGCAATTACAGTTGTCTCATTTTTTCCTCCCCTTTATCCTCCTCCACTCTGCAACCCCCTTTACTTTAGCATTTCCCCTCCTTTAGTTCATGTCCATGGGTTGCACATGTAAGTTCTTTGGCTTCTCCATTTCCCATACTGTTCTTAACTTTGCCCTGTCTCTTTTGTACCTATCATTTGTGCTTCTTCTTCCCTGTGCATTTCCCCCCATTCTCCTCCCTCGACCTCCCCACTGATAACCCTCCTGTGATCTCCATTTCTGTGGTTCTGTTCCTGTTCTAGCTGTTTGCTTAATTTGTTTTGTTTTTTAGGTTCAGTCGTTGATAGTTATGATTTTGTTGTCATTTTACTGTTCATATTTTTTTATCTTCTTTTTCTTAGATAAGTCCCTTTAACATTTTGTATAATAAGGGTTTGGTGACGATGAACTCCTTTAACTTGACCATATCTGGGAAGCACTTGATCTGCCCTTCCATTCTAAATGACAGCTTTGCTGGATAGAGAACTCTTGGATGTAGGTCCTTGCCTTTCATGACTTGGAATACTTCTTTCCAGCCCCTTCTTGCCTGTAAGGGTTCTTTTGAGAAATCAGCACATAGTCTTATGGGAACTCCTTGGTGGGTAAAACTATCTCCTTGTCTCTTGCTGCTTTTAAGATTCTCTCCTTCTCTTTAATCTTGGGTAATGAAATTATGATGTGCCTTGGTGTGTGCTTCTTTGGGTCCCACTTCTTTGGGACTCTGAGCTTCCTGGATTTCCTGGAAGTCTATTTCCTTTGCAATTTTGGGGAAGGTTTCCCCATTATTTTTCCCCTTTATTTGTTCAAATAAGTTTTTAGTTTCTTGCTCTTCCCCTTCTTCTTCTGGCATCCCTGTAATTCAGATGTTGGAATGTTTAAAGTTGTCCTGGAGTTTATAAGCCTGTCCTCATTTTTTTTTAAATTCTTATTTCTTTATTCTGTTCCAGTTGAATGTTTATTGCTTCCTTCTGGTCCAAACTGTTGATTTGAGTCCTGGTTTCCTTCCCTTCACTGTTGGTTCCCTGTATCTTTTCCCTTATTTCACTTTTCATAGGCTTCACTTCTTCCTCTACTTTGCAGCCATACTCAATCATTTCTGTGACCATCCTGATTACCAATGTTTTTGAACTGTGCATCTGATAGGTTGGCTATCTCCTCGTCACTTAGTTCTTTTTCTGGAGTTTGGCTCTGTTCTTTCATTTGGGCCATATCTCTTTGTCTCAGTGCACCTGTTATGTTGTAAGGGGTAGAGGCATAGGTATTCGCCATGACAGGGCAACCCACTTCTCTACATTGTGGCACCATGTGTGGGGGAGGGGTTAGAGAGGGAACAATGCTGCTTGCTTGGCTCTCTGCCAGCTTTCAGTCACTTCCTCTACTACCTACAAGTGAATTGCACTTTTCTTGCTGATTTCTGAGAGGGTGGGTTTGTGTATATTCTAGGACCCTGTGGGTCCCTCCAATGGATTCTCCTTGAGACTGGCAGTTTCTCTTACCACCACAACCCACACAGATTTTATAGCCAGAGGTTTTGAAGCTTTAGTTCTCTGTGCTGGAACCCTGGGTTGTGTGGTCTATCTTGCTTCCTTGTTGTTCCTCCTGTTTTATCCACATGCAAATGTGGGACTACTCCATCTACCAGCCACCCTCTTGCCTTGCATCCTCTCTTTCCTGGCTGCCTGTCTCCACCCATCCTACCAGTCTAGATGAATGTTTCTTCTTTAACTCCTTCGTTGTTGGACTTCCATACAGTTCAACTTTCTGGCAGTTCCAGTTTTTTTTTTTTTTGTTTGTTTGTTTTTATATTGTTGTCCTTATTTGGTTGTGTGAGGAAGAAAAACATATCTACCTATGCCTCCATCTTGGCTGAAAGTACCAAGCATGTTCATTTTAAATATAAGGAATCTAAAGCACAGAGAGGAGGTTAAGTGATTTTTTTTTAAGATCACACAGCTAGCATATAGAAAAGCCAGGTGCTCTGGCTGCTGATTTCACATTCTTACCTACTGTGCTATGCTGCCTCCACCACACTAACTACTCCTCCCTCCGGAGTTCCAGCCAAATTTTGCACCACCTCACTAATTTCATTTATCCCCTCGGAGCCATTTATTTTCATGCCTGTATCCTTATTAGATCATGAGCTAAGGGTGGGGCCACCTTTCCTGCTCACATCTGTTTCCCCTGTGGCAGCTTGTTGTAGACACTACATAGTGCTCTTTGAAGAAACATCCGAAGGGCGGCACCGTCATAGAATTTTCCTCCTACACCAGCACCTTGACGGAGGTGCTGTTCAACAAAACGAATACCTGAATTTCATCAACCTGCCTTGGGATGTGTTGAATTTCAAAGTAAAGGTGTCTGATACAGTGGCTAAGTCCAATGACTAGGACTTGGCCTGCAGAGCTGGAAGAGGGAAAGAAGGACCATTCCTTGACAGGTTTCCGAGGGAGCATGGTCCTGCTGACAGCTTGATCTCAGACTCATAGCTTCCAGACCTATGAGACAATAAGTTTCTGTTCTAAACCACCCAGTTGCTGGCATTTTGTTTTTGCAGCCCTATCTTAGTCTGTTCAGACTGCCATAACAAAATACTACAGACTGGGTAGCTTATAAACAACAGAAATTTATTCTCACAGTTCTGGAGGCCAGCAAATCAAGGTATGGGCAGATTCAGTGTCTGAGGACCTACTTCTTAGACTGGGGTTTTTTTGTGTGTCCTCACATGGTAGGAAGGATGAGGCATCTCTGTGGGGCCTCTTTCATACAGGCACAAATTCCATTCATGCAAATGGAGTCCTCATCCTAATACCATCATCTAGGCGGTTAGGTCTCAATGTATGAATTTTTTTGGTGGGGGGAGACACAAATATTCAGTCCACAGCAGTAACTTTAGCTTTCAATCAGATATGCAATCTCTCAGTCAGTCTGCAGTATTTCTTGACCATTCCACATTATCTGTGTATGGCAGAGTGAGGATGGGGGCACTGCATGAGGCTCTCTGGGCAGTTGTAGGGTCTCTGATTTTGAGACTTTGCAATCTGATAACTCAACATGTAGTCCCTAAATAGAATGAGGAGAGCCCTTGGCTGAACATCTGTTTGGGGATCACCCACAGTGAGTCATCTTTACAAATGAAGAACATGTCAAGGGGCCATAAAGTAAGGATGGTGGCAGTTTGGGGATGATGGGTACCCATGAAACTTGGATCCCTTTTTTGTAGAGCCCGGTAATAGGATGATTCCCTCACTGGTGAGGACTCTGGGGCTGCGTCAGGGGGAGGACAGGTGGGATAGTTAAATGAAAAGTCTGATTCCTGTCCTGGGATAGGCTCTGCAGTGACTAAATATTGGTGAGGATTTGGGTGCACAAAAGACACTGGTGGCAAAGATTCCCTTAGTGGCATTTGCATAGCAATTTGGTGAGAACACAGTACTTTCAGGCTTTCAATTTTCCTACATGTTTCATCTGTTTCCAAGCAGTTTTCCTATATCATTGTGAGACCTAATCATTTAGTGTATCTTTAAAGTGACATTGGTTTTGAATGTTTTTAATGAACCAGAAAAATTAGCAGAAAATGCTGGGAGACCTCACTGGGAAAATCTCTTAATGAAGTTGCCATAAACTAGTTGATTTTTCTTTTTTTGTTTTATTTCATTATCCTTTAGGTCAACTTAATAGAGTTTTAAATACAAATACAGCTATTGAAGTCATTCTCTCTAATAGAAATGCTAGGACCTGATGAAATCTTTGTTCCTTCTCACTGAGACCATGCTGGCTTTGAAGTAACTTTCTGTACCCCTCACACACTTGGTGTTGCCAGCAGCCTCATTTTAATTCAATCACTTACTGGCCTTGGTTCGGAGGTGATATTTTCTTCTGGCTCTTACATATAGCAACGGTCACTATAACTTAGGAGAATTTTACAATAGCTGAAACAAATCACAGCAGAACTGCTTTACTAACCAAGAGTCTTCAGAACTATTTCTGAGATCTTTGTAACCAATGGTTCTCCATCCTCATAAAATAAAAGGGTCATGTAATAGTGCAACACAAAGGATTGAAAATGGCTGTAGAAAACAACGGCCTTGCCAAGTGCGCCACACCACTGAAATGAATTTTAATGAGGTGTGCAAGGAGTCTGTCTCTAGGTCAAAATTGCATGTGTGATCTCTTAGGTCCAACCATAGGCAATCAGGAGGCTCTGACTGGCAGGCCTCATGGGGGACACAGTCTCCCCACACCAGCCTTGTGCGTGATGAGTGCGGTGAGTGCGTGGCAGTTTGCTGGAGGGAGCTACAGTCAAGGATTCAGTCCCCTCTGGACCAGGCGTGCTCGTGCACCTATCTGCATTCTCAGCCCAGGAACCTGTATTCAGAGGCCGCACATGTGGGCACTTGCTGGGGGCCTCCACTAAGACCTCTTTTGGGGATGCTGTGACTGAGGCACCTTCCCCTACTCTGCCTCAGTGCTTTTCTACTCCTGTTCCTTCTCTTGTTCTTATCCCCTCCCTCTGGGCCCACAGAAAGGTGGGAGCCTTTTGTTTGGGGCTCCTGGGTGGTTGAGATAATTCTCCTATCATCTGACCCTTGCATGGTGCCATTCCAAGGGGAAAAATAGAGCTCTGAGGAGTGGATACCTTTTTCTTGCCTGCACTGTCCCTGTAAATGAATGAGGTCTTGAATGTCACTTTCTGATTGGCTCATTGTCCTCATTCACCAGCTCAACACCTGGAAGCTTGACAGGCGCTGGTAAAATGTCTTTTGTGGATGATCTCTAGCACAGATTCTTATCTTCTAAGGAAATAACTGCTACCTGGAAACACATGTGTATACACATTGATGTGTAATATTTATTGACATCTTTGTGCCAAGCACAGAGGAGGGGGATATTATGAGCTGGGAATACAGTTCCAAACAAGGCAGAAAAGGTCCCCACCTACATGCAGCTAACATGCTATGGGGAGACTGCAACCAATTAGTGAACATGTGCAATAATTAGAGATTGTTAACTGTGTCTTGGAGAGAATAAACAGGATTTCATGACAGCAATTAATGAAGGGAATCTTCTCTAGGTTGAGTAGATGGAGAAGCATGGCTAAGGAGGTGTTGATGTGCAGAAACCTGAGGATTGGGAGGAAGTGAGCCCCGTGAGGAGGGTGGGCAGATGTGTTCCACAAACAGAAGGATCAACAGGGACAAGGTGGGACATGCTCGGTGTGTCCTGGGAACTCAGAAAGCCGTGCTGCACTGGTTGTTTCCTATTTTGAATGTTATCCCTGTATGAGAACTCTCTGTCCTTTTCAGAATTTATAAATACTTCATTTTATTTTTTGTAGGTATTTAGGTACTTTCTGGTCCTCAAAAGAATTTAGGGGAGGGAGGAAATTCAAAAGGATGGAAAAAGAGTTGAGGAAATTGGGACAATGGGAAAATAAAACATCAAATGAGTTTAATTATTTCTGAATGAGATTAAAATGATATGAAAAAGAAATGAGAGGAAAAAGTTTGGTTTGAGGAATAAGTCAGGTCAGGACAGTATTGGACTCATAGCAGGTGGTTAGTCTATGGTTGAATGAATAAGCTCTCAAGGCAGACCTGTTTCATGAGTCTGGGCTTTGGGATAAAGCTCTAAAGAGGAAATGCTTTGGGTTTGGGGCATGGAGTGGCCAGGCCTGGCCAACCTCATAAACTGAAATTTGAGGGCAGACCACTTACATGCAAATAGAGTTACCAAGCGACTCCCTTATTGCCAATAAAATGCCAACACAACACATAGGAACAAGAGAATAGAGGGAGAAGTAGAAGGAAGAGGAATATATGGAAACCAATACATATGGATTTTTAAAAACTTACAGAAAGAACTTCTTGGGTTCTTTCAAGAAGGGACCAGTTGATACAACATAATTAAGAGCATGGCTTTGGAATCAACCAAGCTCCCTTTGAAAGCATCCCTTTCTAAGGATGTGACCTTGAATGAGTTATTTAACCTCTCTGAGCATTAGTTTTATCATCTGTACAATGTCTTTTAGTTTAAAAAGATTCTGAGGGCTACGTGAAGTAAACCATATGCACTTGGAACACAGTATTTAGTAAATGGTAACCTTAATCAAAGGTTGTTAGGGAACCTATTTCAGTAAAAATGTCAAAATAACAAGGCATTGATCATAGGGGCCAGGTGTGATGGGTGGAGCAGATTAGGAGAGAGAAGCATAGTTGCCTGGGAAACCTCTTTGGAATGGCAAGAACTCACGATGAAGAAGCATGTTGTGGCCAGAAGAGCGAGCATCATTTTCTTTCTTTCTTCTTTGATTTGTCTGTGATGGAAAGATAAGCAAGGAAGGTTGTACCAGAGAGTCCCTGAAACTGGGGAGGCTTCAGCTAAAGATCAGGGAGCTGAGTTAAGCATGAGTGGTGCCTCTGGGCCAGAGCAGGCAGGTGGTTCTGGGAAGCACATGAGAGATGGAACTAGTAGATTTTCAATAGAGGAGAAAAAGCAAGTCTTGATTTAGTTACAGCGTGCTTCTGATGAGTTCAGTGACACAGGTATCAGGCAGCAATTTCCTGTTTGCTTTTGTTGAAATCAGGAGCTCAGCTTCTGACATTAAAGGTGAAGTTACACATGCACACACACTGTCCACATCTGTGACTATTCCTTCACCCCATCGCTAATGAACCTTTTTTATTACTTTCTGGCATATTCCTTGAAATGAATAACAAAATAGTTTGTGCCATGTTAACTTATTAACTAAATGAATACATATTAAGTGCCTACCATGTGTTAGATACCTTTCTAGGCAGTGAATAAGTTCCTGGCTCAGGGCATGTACAAGCCAATAAAGATGACAGGAAGAAACAAGCAGCAAGTGATTCCTCCTCAGAAGAAAAAAGAGGTTAAGACAATAAAAATAGATGGCAGAGCACAGTGCTACTTTAAATGGAGGTAATAGGAATGACCTCTCGGAAAAGGGACTGAACTCTGGGAGAAACCTGTTTCCAGGAGAGGGAACAGCAGGTGCAAAGACCCAGAGGCAGGAACATCCTTGGAGTGAATGGGCAGCAAGAGGGGGAGTGTGGTTTGAGTGGACTGAGTGAGAGGGAAGTGGGAAGTTGTTTATGTTAAGCAAATTTGCTTATCTCCTGAAGGAAATAATCCAACAGAAGGATAAACTGCAATGCAGGAGAGTGTGTGTTTAGGGGGTGTGATTGCAGATGCAAAGTCCTTTGGCAGGAGGGAGAGGAATCAGTGTGGGGGCTTTGAAGCCCAGACAGCTTCTGCACAGCCCTGGGAGGCAAGGCGGCTGTGTGAATAGGAAGATGAGCAAATTCAGTAAATTATCAGCAGAAGGAAAGGGGAAGGAGGAGGTGTGAGGAGCGTGGGGAATGTGTGAAATAATTTCTAGGAGAGTGAAAGAGGGAACACTGTACCAATATAGAAAAAAACAAAACAAAACCCCACAGTTCTCAGTTGTCTGTGGATGGAGAAGTTTAAAAGTACATTCCTTTACCTGCCTGGCTCACAGGTATATGGTGCCCAGGCAGATGGAGAACACACATTGCTCTTTGGTGTCTTTTTCTATCTATAAAAGGATCTCATGAATGCACTTCCTTCATGGATATGTCATGAAAACTAACAATCAGCATGTGCCAAGTGCAAGATGCCATGTCCGGCACATGGATGTTTCCTTTTGTTATCACTGCCATCAATGCAGCTACTTCTATGGCTGCTGCTGCAAGAACCTTCACTCGTGGCCCATTCAGCACATATCTGTCACCGTGGTCTCTGTGTCTCCAGGCTGCAGTGGGCAGAAGAATTGCCAAGGGTGCTTTCTAAATATTTTGATTCCTGGCTTCTGTCAGAGATGCTGATTCTGTAGGTCCAGAGCAGGGTGCGAATATGCACTCATTTAAACAAACACCCCAGGAGTTGCAATGATCACCTTATGAATGACATCTCCCAACCACCACATACGATTGGTGGTGTTAGCCCATTTATTATATATTTTTTTAAAATTTCATCCATGCATATGTTTTTACTGATTTTAGAGAAAGGGGTGGGGGTGGGGGGAGAGAGAGAGATTGATTGGTTGCCTCTCATACATGCCCTGCCCAGGGACTGAACCCTCAGCCTAGGTAGGTGCCCTGACCTGGGATCAAACCCGCAACCTTTGGTGCATGGGGGTGATATTCCAACCAACTTAACCACCCAAAATGGGCATGTTAGCCCATTTTAATAGAGAAAATAGAGCTCAAGGGAGGCTAAAAATTCAACTAACATTTTGAAGCTGTAACTTGTAGAGGCAGGATTTGAACCTCTATCATTCTACTCCAAAATGCGTCTCTTTGAAATGGATTAAAAGAAAAAACCTCTGCAATTTGGCTTGAATGGACATAATTTTTGAGTAACATGTATAAATTTTGCATACATTTGCTTATCTGCCTTAAAAATATTTTAAATCAACCTTGAACCCCTTGCAATATAGATCTTTTATTTTTTTTAAATTGGATTTTTAAAAAGATTTTCTTTATTTTATCTTTAGAGGGGAAGGGAAGGAGAGAGGGAGAGAAATATCAATGTGTGGTTGCCTCTCATGGGTCCCCTGCTGGGAACTGGCCCGCAACCCAGGCATGTGCCCTGTCTGGGAATCGAACTGTGATCCTTTGGTTCACAGGCCTGCACGCAATCCACTGAGCTACACCAGCCAGGGAGCAATATAAATCTTTTAAATCCCTACTTTCTGGAACCCAGCACAGCAGAGGCATGCTGCTTCACCCCCTGTGGGTGAAACCTGTGTGGAGGCCACAGAGCTGGGCACATTCTTGTGCGGTGTAATTGCCCTTCACCCCTCTATGTGCACATGTGTATGTCTTCAGGAAGTTTACAAACCTTAGTCTCGATCTTGATAAACACCGGAAGTGCTTTTGTGCCTCTCAGAGGGAGAATGTTCTGAACAAGGTCTTTGCAAAGGAGCAATTCCAAGATTGGCATGGGTACACTCCAGAGTGTTCTCCACATCAGGGCTCCAGCTGGCTTGGCTTCTGGCACTTGAGACAGCGCCTTCAAGGCACGTAACCTCAGGAACCTTGGTGGGTGATGGCTAGGAGTAGGGTTCATGGCAGCACAAACAAGCTGAAATGAAATGGGGCTGCTGACAGATGAGGGTGATTAAATGCTCACTATGCCAGCTGTTTTGTGCCTGCAATTAAGGGCACACATCTCAGCTTCTGTCAGACAGGGCTCTCTCTTGAGTGGGTCCCTTTCCACACATCTGGTCATTGGCAGGTGTTTGGAAAATGACATAATTGCTATTTCAGTACGGCCTCACACTCCAGTTGAATCTTTGGCTCTTTGAGGTAGCCCACAGAGCAGCCAGGCCAGGCGGGAAAGTGTCTGGGGCTGTGAGTAACATCACCAGACCCACCCAGAGGTCCTGGTTCCGTCACATACTGGTTGTGTGGCTTCACCTCCTTAAGCCTTCACTTGTCTTTACGTTTTGAATACTTTGCTATAAACCTCAGAGTGCTGGGAAGCGAAGCACGATATGCCAGCCCTGGGCTCCAACACTCTCGTGCTATCTTGATCCCAGCGCTTTTTGGTAACATGTGATATTCAAGTTACTTCTCTTCTCTCTCACTTAGGGGCAGGATCCACTTTCAGTGTTTGTTTGTTTGTTTGTTTGTTTTTGACCCAGCATTCAATGCTGTGCTCTGTACATGGTGGGTCATTTGAACAGGTTAAATAAATGAGTGAATGTTCAAACAATGAAAGAGAAGTTATGTTAGGGAGCAGAGCTATGATCAGCTGCTAGTGTCTTAGAACAAGACAGTGTTTATATTGTGAAAACAGCTAAAAGTATTATACATGTGAGGCTTTTAGTTTAAGAGAATCATGAAAAATGTTAGCAACTAGGAGAAACTATTTTTTCTCATCCTTCTGAAAAAGTGTAGGTCACTCCGTGGACCTCTTAGTGAACATTGGCTTATCCTCTGGGGCCCTTCATCTGTGCAACGCAGCTCTTTTTAGTTGTTCGTGTGAATGGTCCTGTCCCGTTTCTTTTTAGCCCCTTCCATTACATTTGCTGTTTCCCAGATGACTAGACTAATATTAGCCTTAGCACAATGCAGAGCATGAGTCCCTTGTCCTGTTTTTCTTTCAGTTTTCTCATCTCTGTCTGGAATAGTGCTGGGTACAGTGCAGTTGGTCAAAACAGGTTTGTTGCATGGGTGGGTGAATAATTGAACACAAGAGCTTCTTTGTTCTTTCTCTGTCTCCCCCATCTCTGACTGCTATCAGTTTTTATTCTGCTTATACTTATTTATGGTTATTTAAAAAAATATTGGACCTCAGGTGCAGAGTTGGATTATGGATTGCTCATGACCTTCAGTTATGACATGATTTCATCATTGATCCTGGCATGGTCTGCTTTAATATGTATGTGGATGGATGGATTTAAAACAGTATGACAAGCACTCATGAACTTGCAACCAAAACCAAAAACAGGGCCTAGATAATAACTTATGGTTTCCCCACCTCCCATCACTGTTTCCCACAGTCTGGGGTAAATGTCATCCTGAATCCTTTATTCATTTTTCTTTTGTTTTACTTTTATATAGTTTTTTGTTATACCTATATATATTTCCAAAAAGTAAGTGCTCTTAACTTTATTAAAAGAGTATATCATGCTTTAAAAAAAAAAAAAAACTAGTGTTATATTGGTAAGATTCATCCATATATTTTCATGTTATTGTATATATTCAGTTATTCATTATTGTTCATATATTCATTCATTGTGTGAACATATCACTGTTGATTTATTCACACTCTGGTGGCTGGAAAATTAGGTTATTCCCAGAATTTTGCTTTTGTGAACAGTGCTGCTATGAATGATGCCATGATTTCTTGAACATGATGCCATCAAATTTGTGCAAGAGTTTCTTTTTGGGTTATGAACTTGAGAGTAGAATTTCTGGGTTACAGGAAATATAAATTTTTGACTTTTGAAGGTAATGTCAAAACAGTTTCCAAAGTCTCTGTGCTGGGTGACACCCCTACCACATCCTTCCCAATACTTGCTCTCCTCAGACTTTCAGTTTGATCCTGCTGCATGTGTAGCACTGTGGTCTGCCTTGACCAGCAGTGACGGTGATTGTGAACATTTCTTCAAATGTTTGTTGACATGTATTTCCTCTTCCATAAAATGCCTATTCCTACTTTTGCCCATTTTTTTTTGTTGAACTGTTTATACTTCCCTTATTGATTTGTAGGAGTTTGGTATATATTTCTGATAAGACTTCTTTATTAATTTTATATTCTTTGTTTAGTTATTGATTCTTGTGTAACAAATCACCGCCAAATTTAGTGGCTTAAAACAAGGACAAATTATTATATTTTTCTCACAATTCTGAGACTGGGTTCAGCTGGGTGGTTCTTCTGTTTCATGTGGTGTCAATTGGGTAACTCAGTTGCATTTAGCTGCTGGCTAGCATGGACTAGATGGTCGAAGAAGGTTTCACTAATGTGTCACATGTCTCAGTGCCCTTCAGTGTGTCTTTCCCATTTGTTCACCTTGGGCTTTTTCACAGATTGGTAGTTTGGGAGTAGTTGGATTTCTTACCTAGAGGCTGGCTTCCAAGAGGAAGAAACCAAATCTGCCAGTTGTCTTAAGGCTTGACTTGAAAATCCCAGAGTGATAGTTCTACTACAACAAAGCAAATAATATGTCAGTTTGGGTTCAAGGGGAAAGAATTGCTTCCAAGGTAAATAGCCTCCACTTCTTGGTGGGTGAAGTGGCAGGCACAGAGAGAGAGAAAATAAATGGATGGCACCCATCATTGGAGATGACCTGCCACTTGTGTATTGTGAATATCTTTCAGTTTATAATTTTCTTTCTACTCTTTAAGGTGTCTTTGATGAACCAATATTCTTAATTTTAATATAGTCAATATTCTTAATTGAATATTATCTTTTTTATATAATGCTTCCTGAATCTTGTTTAAGAAAGGTTTCCTTACTCCAAGTTCATCTTTATTTTTTACTATGAGACTTTAAAGTTTGATTTCTGATAATTAAATTCTTAATTTATTTGAAGTTATTTTTTTTGGTTTGAATAGGAATCTGATTTTATTATTTTCATTGCATATAGATTAGCCCTCCTTTTCCTACTGACCTCACAGACCATCTTTGTTATATACTAAGGTTTCCAAAATGCATGGGTCTGTTTTTGGCTTCTGTCTTCTGTCCCATAGATCTCATCTTGTCTCATCTTGCTCTGTCTTAATTATGATAGCTTCATAATAAGCCATAATACCTCAAAGGGTCATCTTTACTGGTCATCTTCAAAACATTCAGGATTTTCTTGACCCTTTACTGTTTTAATGAATTTAATAATTATTTTATTGTGTTCCAAGAGAAGCTCTATGGAGATTTTTATTGGAATTTGTGTTGACTTTATAAATCAGTCTGGGGAAGAACTAACAAGTTTTCAATATTATCTTTCTATTCAAGAGAATGATATCTCTTCATTTATTTATTTACACTTTCCCTAATAAAGTTTAGAATTTTATTTGTTAACATTCTTTTGAGATACTTAATGTTCTCTGATACTATTATAAATGATGCTTTTCCTTTATTTATATTTTCTAGTTGTTTGCTGCTGTTGAGTGGAAATGCAATGACTTCTGTAAATTAACCTGATATTCAGCCACCTTGCTATACTCTCCTAGTATTTCTACAATTTTTTCTTAGTAGCTTCATTTGGGGTTTTAATGTAAATAATTTTATCATCTACCAATAATACCAGCTTAATTTTCTCTACTCCAAATGCCATCTCTCTGTCTTCTGTTCAGCTTTTAAAAATCCTCCTTATTCTTGTCTTTTTGCCCAGTTTCCATTTTCAATTCTTGTTGAAAACAGAAAATTGAATCAGAAGTGGCTGAGACTTACAGAGACATAGACCTTTCCTTTGTGCATCCACACAGAGCAGTTGAGTTAGTTACGTGTTTATTGGAAGATGTGGATACAGAAAAATGAATGTAGGCTCTCTTAGTGATTCCCATGGGAAGGGAAGGACAGCCCCAATGATCTGCCCTCTGAGAAGGCCCTTGAATTCTTTTCTCCTCTGCTCCAAAGATTTTATTTTGAAAACTGTTATCAGTGATTGCACTAAAAAGGCAGCAATAGGTTATTTTCTCTTAAAGTCCTGCTTCTCAGTGCCAAGACCCTTCCTTCAGAGATTGGTCATAGTGTTGGCCTCCCTGAGAAGGTTCTTCAACCCCAGGTCTACGCATTCATGCAGCATTTCCACATATACTTAAATCTGCATGAAGATCTCAGGAAAAAAAATATTTGGAAGGATGAATAGAGTTTTTAACATTTTTAGAAGTTATTTTTCTGATTTTTTCACTCTAAAATCCATACTCCAATTTCCTTCAAGGTACTACTGAATTTATTTGAGTCTTCACATAAGTTGATTTGCAGTAAATGTGACATTTGAGGTGTAGGGTGAAAAAATCACTGAAACTTCAAGAAGAAAATATATGAAAGAAAAGGGAAGGAATATTTTAATAAATTTTTGAATAAAAACTCTCACCCTGACCATTTAACAGTAACTTTAAAAAACTAGACTTTCTAATATTAGTTTTTAAATTAGTTTTTAAGTGTATAATTATTTTTAGAATACTTTTTTTATTTTTCAAGAAGAAAGTATATGTTATACTTTAGCTTGTTATTGTTTAACTTAAGCTTGTGGAATCTTTGTTAGAACTTTTATTTTATACGGCAAAATGAAGTATCAATTAACCTTGGTTAATATACACAGTTAATCCAGAACAAGCATTAACTCTGGAATTATTGGTTTTAGAAGTTATTTCTGATAGTTTTTGCTGTCAAGGCTTTTTCTGATAACATGTAGAAAAATAAACAGATGGTTTGGTTCATTTGTGTTACTCAGGGAAAGTTCATTACTAGGTATTCATCTTTAACTATATATTTTTATGTTTGTGAACTTTCCAAAAGTTGGTGTTGACACTAACTTGGCTAACTGTAATGATCTCAGGGATGTGTTGTAGACACTCCCTGCCTGTTAGTTAGTTAGTAGCCGCCATCTTGGTTATCAGATCGACAGCCTCAGGTACCAGGTACCGCCATGCTTGTTTTCATGTAACCCTTATTTTACTTAAAAATGGTCCCCAAGACTATTATTCCCCCAAGTGCAAGAGTAGTGATGCTGGCAATTCAGATGCCAAAGAGAAGTTGTAAAGTTGTCCTTCTAAGTGAGAAGGTGAAAGTTCTTGACTTAATGAAAGAAAAAAATTGTATAGTGAGATTGTTGAGATCTGTGGTAAGAACACATCTTCTGTCTGTGAAGGCAAAAGAAATTTGTTCCAGTTTTGTTGTTTTACTTCAAACTGTGAAAGCTATGGCCACAGTGTGTGATAAACCCTTAGTTAAGCTGGAAGAGGTATTGAACTTGTGGAAGACATGAACACAAAGCATGTTATGATTGATGGCAGCATATTGTGTCAGAAAGCATTGAGCCTGATATAAAGACTTCAACAAGGAATCTCTGGGAACAAGTTGTTAGTGGTAGAAAAAATGACACCAGGTGTTAGCCTCAGTTCAACAACCTCAGTTCTTGAGTTCTGGCTAAGAGAATTCAGAGCCAAGATTCAAATTATAAGAGAAAGTTTATTTAGAAATTCATAGAAGAAGTGAGCCATCAAGAAGTGGGAGGAGGAAACAAATTACTGCAAAGAGTGTCCTTGGAACTTAGGAGTGAGAGAGAAAGAAGAAAGAAGGGAAGGAGAAAGGTGGAGAGGGAAGGGGTCAGAGAGGAAGAGAGAGAGAGAGGGAGAACCCTGGAGAAAGAAGGGGGAGGGGAAAGGCTGTGAGGTGGGGGGGGGAGCAGGGGGCATGCTCCATAGAGAGAGCCAGGCAGGGTCCCTAGACCAGGGGCTTTTATCTGAAGGCCTTAGGGGATAATCCCAGTAGAATATTCATTAGCTTCACAGGTGTGCCCCCTCATGGTCTCCACTGATTGGTCAGCACCAAGGGGTCATTAATCAAGCTGGTCCTAAAGCTACCCATGGTGTTACTCCATCTGATTCTGCTGCTTCTCTGGTACTGGAGCTGAAACACAGCTGATGCCTAGATGTCATCTTCCAGGAGTTAATGCTTAAGGCTATGCAAGGGCTTATAGTTTTGCCTGTTGCTAGGCACCTAAGGGTCTCTGTCCTGGTGACCCTCTGCACCTGGACCATTGTTCATTCTCTGCTCATGCCTGTATCTCACTGCCTACTACAAAATGAGCACATGCACATATTTTTATTACAGTTTTTTTACAATTGCTCTATTTTATTATTAGTTAATGTTGTTAGTCTCTTGCTGTGCCTAATTCATAAATTAAACTTTATCATAGATATGTATAAGAGAAAACATAGCAGAGTTCAGTACTATGTGTGGTTTCAGGCATGCACTGGAGGTCTTGGATTGTATCCCCTGCAGGTAAGGAGGGCTACTGTACTTAACATCTCCATTGGGATTGTATCCCAGTGCCTGACACAGAATTTGCACCAAATAGCATATAAGCAATAAAAAGAATTTGCTGAAGGAAGAGATCTTTGCATCCCAAGTGCAACAGTAACACAAAGCTGTAAAAGATGGAAGCTAAATAGAATCGGTATCTGGGAAATGAGACACACAGAAGTATAAACAGGTGATATGGTTTAAGATCAGATGAAAGAGAAAGCCTTACTACTGTCTTCAGAGAGCAGTCTTTATTTTGGATATCTTCTTTACTAAATGGATAAGACAAAATTACTTGAACATAAGAAAGACCTTTCTTTCTCTTTTTTTAAATCAGGGGCAGTTCTGTGACTACTGCAATTCTAAGGACCCCAGGAAAGCACATCCAGCCACCAATGCAATCGATGGATCTGAACGCTGGTGGCAGAGCCCGCCTCTCTCCTCAGGCACACGGTACAACCAAGTCAACATCACCTTGGATCTGGGGCAGGTAAGGTCTACTTCCAACTGCAGTGAGGGAACTTCATTTGGACCATTGTTTCGGTGGTGATTTTGATATGATAATAATTATTTTAAATCACAAACTTCAGTTTTAATGCATTAACCATTGTAAAGCCTGTTACATTAATATTTGCATCCCTCAACACCCAGTATGGGTCTATGAACAATGCAGACATTTATGCCTGCCTATTAAATGAGCTAAAGAATCATTGTAAATAGTTTCACTGGTGAAAATATTTTATTATTATTCTTAATTGTGGTAAAATATATGTAACATAAATTTTGCCATCTTAACCATTTTTAAATGGCTCAGTAGTGTTGAGTACATTCACATTGGTGTACAACTGATCTCCAGAATCCTATTCATCTTGTACAACTGACACTCTACCCATGAAACACTAACTCCCCATGTCCCTCTCCTCCCACCCCTGGGAATCACCATCCTACCTTGTGTCTCTGTGAGTTTGACTCCTCTAGGTGCCTCATATAAATGGAATTGTGCACTGTTTGTCATTTTGTGACTGGCTTTTTTTTCACTTAGCATATAATGTGTTCATGGTTCATCCATGTTGTATGTATCATGTATCAGAATTTCTTTTAATAGGGCTAAATAATATTCTAGTGTATGTGTATGCCGCATTTTGCTTATCCCTTCATCTGTCAGTGGGCCCTTGTGCTGTTTTTACCTTTAGACTGCTGTGATTAATGCTGCTATGGACACAGGTACGGCAAAGATATTTTCATAGCATTCTCTTTCCTGGACATTCCGACTCTGCGAACACTTACTGCCCTAGTTTTTGGCCCCATTTGGCCAGCTGGCTCACAGTGGAACGTGACTTCAGGCCTGTACTCCTGGAGCAGGCCAAGATGGCCCCAGGAGGCCTGCCCCATAGTGTACATGCTGCGTATAATCCTCTGCTTTGAGTGCGGGCTGTCCTGTAAATGTGGTAGATGTCATGCCTGTGATTAGTTGGCATTATTTGACAAAGATGAAGAGATTTTGCAGATGCGTTTCAGGTCCCAAGTCAGTTGATCAAAAGGCAGTTTACCCTGGGGGAACTCTTCTAATTAGGAAAGCTCTTAGCCCTACCTAAAGGGAAGAGATTCAAAGCATGAGAAGGCTTCCTGCTGACACTGAAAGGGAAAACTGCCATGTTGTAAACTGCCATGGAATTGGCACAGGCCAAGAAGCTGGTTTTCTAGAAGCTGAGAGTGGCTCCAGACAGCAGTCAGCAAAAAAGTAGGAACCTCATTCCTACAACTGCAAGGAGCTAGATCTTGCCAACAACATCTGGCAACTTGGAAATGGGTCTATCCAGTCATCTAGCTGACAGCTTGATTGTAGCCTTGACCCTGAGCAGAGAACCTCATCAAGCCATGCCCAGACTCCTGACCTACAGAACTGCAAGACAATAAATGGATGTTATTTTAAGGCAGCAGGTATGTGGTAATTTGTTAAGCAGCAATAGAAAACTAATGCACCTTCTTATTTCCCTTTTCAGGCCAGGCAGGGGGTGCCTCCCATCTATTCTATCCTATTCCTTTAACAGATATTTATTGAGTTCCTTCTATGTGTCAAGCCCTGTTCTAGGCATTTGGGATACATAAGCGAACAAGAAAGATGAAGATTCCTCCCTTCATGGCATTTAGATTCCAGTTTGGGAGATAGCCAACAAAATATACATAATAAATAAGTAAATATGCTGTATTAGAAGCTGATAAGAGCTCTAGAAAAATCGAAAAGTAGATCACAGTAAAAAGATCATGAGTGCCAGAGGCAAGGATGGTTTTCAGTTTTAATTAGGATGGTCAGGAGAGGGCTTATTGAGGAAGGACTTGAAGCAGGTGAAGGAGCTAGTCATGTGATCTGTCACTGAGGCAGAGGGATCAGCCCTGAAAAGTCTCTATGGTAGGGACTGTCTGGAAAGTACAAGGAACAGCTTGGAGGCCAGAGCAGCTGGAGCAAAGTGAGGGAGGCGAAGGTGGTGGTAGAGGAGTTCGGGGAGATAACAGACAAGACGGGATCACACGGGGCCCCTAGACCATGTGAGGACTTGGGCTTTTAAGTGAAATGAGGGTCATTACAGAGTTTCACACAGAGGAATGATATGACTGGATTTATATTTAAAAGGGATTTTTCTGGCTGTTCTCTTGAGGATTATGGAGAGGCAAGTGTAGAAGCTCATTGGGAGACTGTCACAATAATCCACTGGTGGCCGTGGAAGTGGGTGTTTGGATTCGAGGCATACTTTGAAGAGAGAGCTGCCACAACTTCCTAATGGACTGAATGTGGAGTATGAAAGAACATAGGATTCAGGGATGATTCCCAAGGCTTTTGGTCTCAGCAAGTGGAACTGCTGTTTACCGAGATGTTGGAGACTATGGGAGTTATTCTGGACGTGCTAAGATTGAAATGCTTCTTGGACGTCTTAGTGGAGATGTGGGCTAAGCACTTGGAGGTATGAGTCTGGAAAACTGTCTGGGCTGCAGACAGACATTTGTTGCGGATTTCTTTAGGATTCATCCTGTTAGGATTTTCCAGCTTCTTGAATCTGTAGGTTTATAACTTTGCCAACTTTGGGCAGTCTCCTTCCTTCCTTCCTTCCTTCCTTCCTTCCTTCCTTCCTTCCTTCCTTCCTTCCTCCCTCCCTCCCTCCCTCCCTCCCTCCCTCCCTTCCTTCCTTCCCCACCTGTGTTGAGGTATAATTGACAAATAAAATTGTATGTATTTAAAGTGTACGACATAATGGTTTGATACATAATTTGTGAAATGACTACCACAATGAGGTTAATTAACACATTTATCACCTCACATATTTCATATGTTTACCTTTTCTGTGAGTCTGTGGTGAGAACACTAAGATCTTCTCTTAGTAAAGTCAAGTATGCAATACAGTACTATTAACTATAGTCACTATGCTGTGCATTAGATCTTCAAAACTTACTCATTTTATAGCAGAAGGATGGTATCCTTTGATTAGCATCTCTCCATTCCCCTACCCTCCAGCCGCCGGTAACCACCATTCTACATTCTGCAGTGTCTGTTTGTATGAGTTCAACCATTGTTTAAAAGATTCCACATATGTGTAAGTGGGATTGTACATTATTTGTCTTTTTTCATCTGGCTCATTTCTCTTAGCTTAATGTCCCCTAAGGCCATCCATGCTGTCATAAATGGCAGGATTTCAGTCATTATTTCTTTAAATATCCTTTCAGCCCCCCTCTCTTCTCTCTTCATGGGATTCTGAAGATGTACTTGTTAGATCTTTTATTATTGTTCCACAGGTCCCTGGGACTCTGTTCACTTTTTTCTTCAGTTGATTTTCTTGTATTTTTCAGATTAGGTAATCATATTGTTCTATTTTCAATTCACCAAGTCTTTTCTCTTTTATATTTGTTCTGATATCTAGTTCTTCCAGTGAATTTTTAAATTTTAGTTATTTTATTTTTCAGTTCTATAATTTCCACTTGGTTCTTTTAAAGTATTTTTTTTATTTCTTGGCTGAGATTTTGTGTATTTTCATTTATTTAAGGAGTATTTGTACTTACTCATTGAAGCATTTTTATGATTGCTGCATTAGTCATAACAACTCAAATATCCTTCAACTGATGAATAAATAAACCAAATATGGTATATTCATACAATGGAATGTTAGTCAACAATATAAAAAAATGAATTTCTACTGAATGCTATGATATGAATGAACCTTGAAAACATTATTGTATGTGAAAGAAGCCAGTCACAGGACTATGCATCTTATGATTCCATGTATGTACAATGTCTAGATAGACAAATCTGTTTAAACAGAACAGTAGATTAATGGTTGCCTAGGGCTGGGAGTTTTGGAAGGAAATCGCTAGTAACAACCATCAGAAATAGTTTGTTTTGGGAAAGAAAGATGAAATTGATTGTAATTGATTAGGCAACTCTGAACATACTAAAAACATACAAAGTATGTGAACATACTTTGGATTGTGCATTTTAGATGGGTGAATTGTATGTTATATAAATTATATCTCAATATAACTATAAAAAAAGAATTCATGGAAAGAGTATTTCAAGGAAAAAAACAGAAAGGGGATAACTATGTCAAATATTGTGTCAAGTAACATAGAACCAATAATGACTGATAATTCAGCATTGGGTCTGTCAATATGTGGAGGTCACTGGTGACTTTGATGAGACAGGGTTGAAAACCTGACTGTAGGGAGATTAAAAGAGAATGTGAGAGGAATTGAGACTTGTAGTATAGAAATCTAATTGAAGAGTTTTATTGCAACAGGGAGAAAAGAAATGGGGGAAGAGTTGTTGGAAAGTCAGATAAAGAGAAGATTGATTGATTCGTAGTGGGAGAGATAGCAACAGGCTATACAGATGGTAACAGGAACAAGAAGAGAAGACTGCTGCTGTTATGTGAGTTTGTTAGGTGTTATCGGTACTAAGACTAGAACTAATACTAATGTCTATACTAATCTTTCTGGCCACAGCTGTGCACAGAATAGTTTGCATGTGAAATACTGCTTGAAAGCAATAAAAAAGGGAAATGCATCCCACAGACTAGAAGTTGAATGAGATTTCTTTGAAAGAACACGTTACTATCATTTTGGTTGGGGATAATTTGGTGATAGAAGGGCTCTCTAACTTTTCAGCCCATATATTGTGTTAAATTAGACCTCTCCTGAGAATATTTTCACTGTCAATTTGTATCTGAGATAATTCAGGTAAATCTCTCATGATTTGAACAACTTTATAAACCCAATTTCAACTATGAATTGTTCTTATTCTTCTAATAGCTTACCCCCAGCATCAGTTCAGTAGAGATTTTGCTATAATGACAAGGATTTACCTATTATATCAGTTATTTAACTGAGGATTTCTATAGTTACCTGGAAATTTCAACCCATCAAAATGATGTGCACTGAACTTACTAGCATCTGCTAGACTTACTCTTTCTCCCTTGAAGCTATTTTTTTTAAAAAAAATCTACCTTTAAAAGCACACTTTGTTGTACTAAAAAATCTCCAGTTAAGACAGTTGAATAAAAAACAACAAAGGAACAATCTAATAATTTGCTGGTTGCCAGCAGACATTAGCCATGACAAATGCCTTTGTGAAGACTTCATGTCCACCCACCTCCGTCCTGGTGGAGGAGGCCACTCTGTGAGTTTGTGGGAGTGTGGGCCTCGGGTCCATTTGTACCTGCATGAGCGCTTACTCGCTCCGCGGCCCTAAGCAAGAGACTTAACTGCTCTCTGCTGTCCTTTCCTCATTTATAAAGTGAGACGAACCTAAAGCTCACCTCATAGGACTGCTGTGAGGGTTAAGCAAGTTAACTGCTTCATTTTTAAATCTCTTTAGGCCAGTGGATTCTAAGTAGATTTTTATTTAATAAAACAAGGGAACTTTAATAAATGCTTATTATTAAAACACATAAGTTTTGTTCCTCTAGAAAACGCTGTATATAGCACTATAGAAAATGCTCTAAAAACAGGAACAGCGATACAAATGATATCAGACTGAAGTGTTTCTTTCCTCTTTGTGTTGGCGCGACATGTGCTTTAACAAGCATGTTTCGTCTCATAAGATCCGTATTTTATGCCCCATTGGTGGGATTTCTGTTTTCCTCTTTTTGCTGGAAGTAACCATGAAAGCATCACCAAGAGGTTTAGATTTCATAATTGAATAGTGACCTAAAGACCTTATATTTAGGGAAATGTTACTACTGATGCATGGCTGGGAAAGAAAATAGAGGCCATAAACTTGTTATTACCAAATCACTTTATTGCAGCTACTAAGAATGGGAATTTGATTTTGATGTGCTATGGTCAGTTTGACAGCTAAATTGTCATAAGGAGTCACCTTTTTCTGTCTCCTTTTGGACTAGTTTCTTTTCATTGTTATTTTTCTTGGCCAGCACAGTTTGACAGATAGAAAATTATCTTCCAGACTTTATCTTGAAGGATAGCTTTCCCCCTTACAAGGTGGCAAATGTAGGAAGTTTTTGCTATTCATTAGAGGCTGTTTTCCAAAGCTATTCAAGTTCACTTGATTATACTTTACTCATCAGTTTCAGGCCACAGAATAAAAACATATCTAACAGGAAATTTTCATTTTGTCTGGCCACAAGTATAATGAGCTGACATTGACATTTAAAGCAAAATACAAATGTTCAGTTTTTAGAGGAGAGTTTCTGGAATACAGGGACATTTGTTTCTTCCCGGACTCCTGGTGGGCCGTGACACGGGAGAGCTCCCGGTGAGAGATCGGGCTGTAGACATGCTCCTGGCTTTCCTTCAGAAGCAGAACGAATCTTAATCTGTGGATTCCCTATGTTTACCTTCACTTTTCCTCCTCCAGGGTGAGGTGTAAGGAAAAATATGTGGGGATGGGTGTGGCAGGGGTTCTCACTGTCCCCTGAAGTCAAGGTGGCAGGGAGGTTGGGAGGGGCTGGCTCTCGGGTGGGAAGGAATTGGAAAACCAGGTCAGGGCATGACAGGATGTACAGCAGAACAAGCCTGCCTCATTGGTTCCTGCGGAGGTGTGAAGAGGAAAGGCGACCTTGATCCCAGTTTTGCAGGATTGGTGGGGAAAGGGGCCAGGCTGGAGTGCCGGACAGCAGATGAGACAGTCCTTTGGGCCATGTTAGAGGCAAGGGCTGTGATGCCAAGGCCTGCCTACAGCCCCCTGGTCCCCTCTGTGTAGGCAGCCCTGGTGACAGTCCCTGTGCCCTTGCCCCTTCACATATTCCATGTCAAGGAGCGACACCTGACTCTCTGCTTCCTGACTGAGAGGCCTTTTTAGTCTATGCAGAGAGCAGCCAGGAAGTGCAGGAATAGTGCCCTCAGGGGCAACCCTCAACCAAGGAGGTCCAGGAGTTGGAGGGAAAATCCTCCATTTTCCTGCCTCTCTGTGCACAGTTCTGATGTGCATTCTTCATAATTCTGAGTATTTCCACCAGAACTGGGCCCCAATTCCTGGGTAGGAGTCTGCTTATTAACACAACACTCATTGGCTTTTCTCCCTCTTCTGTGTCCCCCACTCTCTCCCAAATTGTGGTTCTTGAGGTCAAATCCCAAATATACTACTTATCCCCAAGTCTTGGTCTCAGGGTTGGCTTCAGAGAGGACCCAAACTAAGACAGGGAAGAGAGGCAGCATAGACTGAGACCCTGAATGCTGCGCCCCCCCCCACCCCGGTATTCATACAATCAAACAGTACAAAAACATTAATTAAAATTCAAAAAATGTTCTTAAATTCTCAGATTAAGAGTAACAAAGGAAGCAGTATTACACCTTTTTTAAAAAATAGGGTACAGAGAAATTTCCCATTAATCTATGTTTTCATGAACTCAGCATAGATCATGAGCTCCCCGGGGGCCAGATGTGAATACAGGCTCCAAGCATCTGCGAGTGAATTTAGTATGCAGGTGTCTTCTGGGATCTCTCTTTTTCTGGTCCTCTTCAACTTTATGGGACTCTGATGGACAAATACAGAACATTCTTTGTAGCCCTTGTCAGTTCTGACTCAGATGGGAAGAAGACTATGTCTGATTCTTTCTGGGCTGTTGGGTTTGGGGACTAAATTGGTTCTGAGGATGCCTGCCAGATGAGGTCACTGGGAGTCTGACCCATTTAGATCCCTGGGTGGATAGAGCTCAATCCAGAAAGTGGGTGACTCTTGGATTTGACCCAGTCTTCTGGATTCCTCAGGAATTCTCTAGACTACAAGCTTTAGGAAGCCAAGGACTATGTCTTCTTTTTGTTCACTACATGGATGTTCTCCCAACATCATGCACAATATTCGGTATCAAAGAAGATACTCAATAAATTGCTGAGTAAATGTATAATGAACCAAGGATGACTCAGGGTCAGTCTGAATTTCTCCAGGGTATTGTATCAGCAGAAGCATATGCCATGAGACAAGATTTCCAGTGGGAGCGAACCAGCCTTGACTCATTATAATTCACTGAGGTGGCTGGTTCTATTTATGACACTTAGGTCTCTTTGCAACACCACTTAAGTATTTTATAGCTATCACACAGTTAGAAGATACAGATCTTATTCAAGCAAATTTGTAATTAATAAATATTCTATTAATGAACATATAATAGGAAATTCAACCCTTGAAAACAAATAATTCATGAGTGGGTAGAAAAGTAAGGACCAAGAAAATCTTCTGGGCCACTGGGGATGCAATTTTATCCTTATGCCATTATAGTAACTGGGAACCTAGCCCACAACCCAGGCACGTGCCCTGACTGAGAACCGAACCAGTGACCCTTTAGTTTGCAGGCCAGCACTCAATCCACTGAGCCACACCAGCCAGGGCTATTATAGTAACTTAAAAGGCCTTTGAAGTGCCTTTTAAGGAACTTGCACATTAGGAAGAATCTGGCAATCTGACGATCACAATCTTTTTATATACAAAATACTCAAGGAAGCTGAGTGGATCCAGAGCAACAGACAAATCCCTGAGATGTCAAATTTGTTTGCTTCTCTGAACCATTATCCTAAACAGCATTTGTAATACATGTTAGTAAATGAATTCCAAGATCTTTAAACACTATTTTAGAAAACAATGTCTGAGAAATAGTTCCTGACCTAAAACCAATATTTTCTGGTCATACTGGCTTTTTTTCAGTACTTTTCCCCTTCGATTGATATATTTTTTATCATCTACTCACTCTTCAAGCCATAAAATTGAGTCAGCATTTACTCCATGTGTTATAAATAAATCAGACTCCAGTAGCAAATGCAATGCAAATTTAATTCTCATTCATGCAAACAGTTCAGACAAAACTGATCCTGGCCAGACAGCTCCCTCCAAACAATAATTCAAAGACTTAGACTCTTTGAATTTTGGCTCCACTATCTTCAACACTTGGTTCCTTAGGTTGACCTCAGGGCTGCCTCCATTCCAGCCAGGGTGAGTGAGAAAAGAAAATGGAAGATTATGTGTGGGAAATTTTTTATGGGCAAGGGTAGAAGTGGGATAGCCTTATTTTGGAAGTTCTTATTCTATTGGCTAAAGCTCAGTCACATGGCCCTACCTAAGTGCAGAGGAGGCTAGGAAATGTAGTCTGTTACTCAAGCAGAGGAAGGAAGCTTTCCAACCTGCAAAGCAGTCTTTCCTGTGGTGTGCTGCTGGTGGCTCCTACCAGGTGAGAGGGCTGATTCTGTGCATCTTTTCCCAGCTCTGTATCCAGTGACATCCACCATGATGGGAACACTTACACCACAGAAATTGGCAAATATTACCGATCAGGGCTTGTTTTTTTCCAGGAGCCAGTCTCTTACCAGCACACCACTCGCTGAGTCTCTTTCACATCCCTCCATTTTCCTTCCCACCCCTCCTTACTATCTAGTTAATCATTACATCTTGCTCCTTCACATCTTAGAGTCAGGCCTCCTCTCTCCATTGATACCATGCTACCCTGGTTTGGACCTTGACAGTTCTTTCTGTGATTAGTTCACCAATCTTCTAACTTACTTCAGTGTCTACTCTCAGCTCACCTTGGTTTGTAGTCTGCCTGGGAGGAATGAAATCACTAATGGTGAGATGAGAAAAATTAGAAACAATTGAGGTTGGTGGTCTTCTCATTGCTTCCAGAGTGAAACAAAAATTTGGACATGTCCTTGTCCCTGTTATTAACATCCTTTAGTGGGTCTCCATTACTTTCAGAATAAACTTGAAGTTTCTTAGCATGTCATATGTGCCTCTTCACAATCTAGCTCCCACCTTTTCACCAGTCTCTTCTCTAGATGCCACTTTCTCCTGCAGACTCCATGCTACATCAGCAGGAACGTATTTCTAATTCTCTAAATACTCTATGATTTGAGGTCTTGTTTTATTGTTCATGGCTCTCAGGGTACCTTCTCACCCTGCCCAATCTGGCTACCTCCTTCTGAAGATAACTCAGGAGTCACTGCGGGGGAAACCCTCCCTAGCTGTCTGCTCCCCTGCACCTGCTGTTTCTGTTTACTCTGAGGCCCTTGCTGCATCTGCATCATATTGTGAACACTTAGCACATGGGGAGCTGCTTAAGGTCAAGGGCTGTGCATACAGTATTCTTCTTTGTATCCATGGGACTTAAAAGTCCTGGAATATGTTATGTCCTCAGCATATACTGAATCAAATGGAAAGAAAAATTCTAGGAGCTTTTTTTTGTTTTATCTAATTGGATTATATGTCTTGCTATAACCACGAACAGCTCTGCTTTATTTGTTTAAAGATCCCTAACATTTGCATCTGCTAATTTCCATATAACCAACACCACAAGTATAGCAAACATGACACAAAATGAGTTAAATATGTTTCCTTGTAAAATGCTCAGCAGGCTGTAGGCAGACAACATAAATTCAAGAAACAGAAGCAGGGATAGAAATTGTACTAGGAAGCAGAAACACTTTTCTTCTAGAATTTTCTTTCAAAATCTCTATAGGTAGAAGTTAATATGATAATGTGATAAGCAGATATCACCATGGCCTCCTGGATGTCTCCTACCAGGTAACCCTGGCTCACACTGTTAGGACTGGCATCCACATACGTCCCACCAGAAAGTTGTCAGAGGATCTGTCTTGCCAGGAAGGGTGGTAGCTGGAGTTGGGCAGCCCATGGGGAGGCAAGGACTGAAGCCTAGGGAGAGGCACTGCAGGGAACTGCCCCCCCCCCCCGCCCCACCCTGTTGAATCAGCTCACATTGTGTGTGTCCCATAGAGCTAGACGACAAACCTGCACACGAGGTTACTCCTTTGAGGGCTGGCCATGCAGCAAAGACAGAAGGAAGAGGGCATGCCATGGCACTCATAATGAGTTGTGTGGAAAATGGACCAGGAAGGAAAGTCACTGTCTCCTTGGAAAGGGCCCAGGTTGCTGTGCCAGCCTTTGGTTATATGAAGTTGGTCATGCTGGGAAACACATCAAGGCACAGAACGTGGGCAGGCTGGGGTCAGGGCATTCCTGGGTCTGGTGGCGGGCCTGGCAGGCCCCAGCCTGCACCTGTGAGCCTGGGGAGGATGGTGCTGCCTACAGCTAGAGACACTTGTGAACAGTGTGTGTGGATGGGCTTTGACTTTTGTGCCATACTAGGCGAATACGGAGTAACCTCATTATTTCGTAGAGAAATCATCGTTGACACCCACCTTTACTTTTGCCCCCATCTAGGGTTCCAGTGAGTTTAAGCTGCCTTATCTTTTCTAAAATAAAAGATATTAGTAAACAGTACTATCTATCTTTGTCATAGGATTACTACTTCAAAGAATTTAGCCTAAGGAAACAATGAGATAATTGCTCAAAATGTTTGAGCAAGTCTATCCTCTACAGCATTGTTCAAATGGGACACAATCTCATGTCCAGTAAAAGGGATTATTCATGCAGTGGATTAATTGGCAGCCACTAGAATGGAGCCCAAGAGGGATCTTTATTGAAACAACACATGTCAGTGTAAATCGTTAAGAAAAAAAATCAAATTATATGGAAACCGTATATATAGTATGGTATCATTACTTTTTCTTTGTGTAAGCAAAGACAAAAGTCAGGAAAGAATCTAAAATACTAAGAGTATTTCTCTGGATGGTGGGATTATTGGTGGTTTTTCTTTCTTCTGTGAACAAAACAAACAACTGAGCAATGTAGAACCAGAGACTTGTAAATAAAGAACAAACTGACAGTGACCAGAGGGGACGGGAAAGAAGGTGAAAGGTCGACTCTGGGGCACAGACAATGTGGCGGGGCTGACTGTGGGAGGGGAGGGAGGGGGAGGGCTGAGCAATGGGGAAAAGGCAGGACAACTGCAACTGAACAACAATAAAAAAAAGTTCCATTTACAGCGTAACTCAGATCAATGTGTCTAGGTTATTACCTAGGTACAAATCTGGCTCCATGGCTCTACAGCCATGTGACTCTGGACCCTCTAATTAATATCTTGGGGTTAGTTTCTTCCCATAAAATTTGGGGATGAATCTAATTCCACCCTCCTAGGGTAATTGTGAGGAATTAATAAGATAAGACAGAAAAAACTCTTAGAATTATGCTTCACACATTCTATGAACTCAATCCATGTTAGCTCTCAGGTCTGTATTTCTTTTTTTTTAATGAGCATATATTTTTTTCAGAGTTAGAAATACAATAAAACTCATTGGGAAATCTTTTCCTTTTGGAAAAAAAGAATTCAATGCACAGAGGACAAAAGGAACAATTGTTTCTGGAGGGATATGAGATATTGATTGAGAAGCTTACAGAGAGTTTTCCAGATGGCCTCTGTCCGCCCCAAGCCCCTAGGAAAAGCTTCTGACAGTTTCACCCTGGAATGAGGTCTGCCTGCCAGTGATCTTTAGATGTCAACAGAATCAGAAAATACCCAGTAAATGGAAATAGATTTTTTTAAAAACCTATTTTATTCCTTAGCTTGTCTTGAAAACTATTTTATGTTTCTTCCTTTGTGAACTTTTGTCATTTTAGGCATATTTTGGCTTTAAATCATGGCCGTTCTCCTAGTGTATTAATAGCAAGCATATATAAGGAAAAACCGAATTTTGTGAATTTTCACAGGGTCCAAAGAAAGTCTGAGTTAAATATAGATTTGGGGAGTCCTCCCCTCCTCTCCCCTCCTCTGCCCACTGTGTTCCAGGGGGCCCACCTCTGCCCCACACAGCCCCTGCCCCTCCTCACACTCAGGGACCCTGGGGACTTTCTACATCATTGAACTCTATTCTTTTCTTCCTGATGTCTCTTTTTTCCCTTTTCTCATTTCTGTGATTCTCTTCACTTTTGCTTTTTCACTTTCCATTCTTCCATTGCTTTCCTTCCTTTAGGGAAAAACTAAAACCATATCAAACCACCACCTTTTCTGTGGTCACTGCCAGCCTTCAGGATGTGTATCCCTGGTTGCCCCTTCCGTTCCCAGAGCCATGGTTGGCTGAGCCAGGTGGGAGTGTCAGGGCTCCGGGAGGAGCCCAGGTTCCACCAGGATACACCAGCCCTGGCCCAAGGGGCTTCAAATGCAGGCAGTGTGAGCATCCTCTCTCCCTGGGATTGCTGCATCTCTCCCCAGACTAGAGGGCTGGGTTTTATTTCCCACATCCCACCTGGCAGCTCCTGCCTCTTTTCTGCATGTAGTTCACCTTGCTTGTGTAGCCTGCGGATACACATGTGTCATGCTCCTGGTTTCTAAATCAAGAGCCAGCTCCTGTGCTATTTGCACTCCTATCTTTGATTCTCAAACCATGGATGTAAACATTCTACAGCTTAGGTGTTCCCAATTATACATCATGTGTGATGCACTGTTTCATAGGTTTTAAGCACCTTCATTGATGAGATTGTTTACCTTTAGAGTTTCTCAATATCACAGAACAACCAGATGGAACATTTGCCTCTCACAATCCTCCTAGCTCAGCTGACTCTCACTGTCCCTAAAACACCTGTACATGCATGCAATGTCCCAGGTGCACTCCTCGAGGTGTAGGGGGCAGGCCAGGGCCTGGGCCAGGGAGCCAGGAGCTAGAAGATGCAGTGCTCTTCTTGCTTCAGGATTTGAATTGCCAATCCAGGATGGCATAGCAGCATGAATTTCAGAGGTCCAGGCGGACAGAGCAGTGGGGCAGTTAGCATTAGTGTGCAGGGCCTGGCCCAGGTGAGGCAGAGCTCAGGAAAGCAAGAGTCCAGCCTCCTGACTGTGGAGGGAGATGAGGACAGGCAGCTGGGCACAGCCGTTTTGCAAATTCTTGTTTTGCAGGGTAAGGGCATGGCCCCAACACTGCTCAGGCCTGGGCAGGGCTGGACCTGAACAGGCCTGGTATTTAGACAGGTGGGTCTGACACCTTGCCTGGGCTGCCCTGGCTTGTTCCCATTAGTAGGTTGCTATGGCTTTCACACAGAGCCTTGTTTAAACTCTCTATTTTCTCACTTTTTCTAGCCAGTTAGCTACTAAGTCTTGGATACTGCTCTCCTTCCTTCCTTCCTTTGTCCATTTCCTGCAGTCCATGTGCTGCTGGCCTCCTACTTCCCCCAAAGCTACACAAACCATCACCCAACCCAAGGGTGTGTTCACATCCCCACCCCCCAAACCCTGCTAGCTTTCCCCCTTGGCAGCTCTCATTCTTGCAGCCCAGGGCGTGGTCTTTGGATGAGCTGCACTAGCCTTCCCTGGGAGCTTTTTGGGAGTGCAAAATCTGGGCCCTGACCTGAACCTGTTGACAATCAGAACCTGCATTCTTAAGTCTCCCCACCTGGACTGCTTGTACATTACAATTCAAGAAGTGCTGCTCAAACCATCTGTAATTGTGCTAATCTGTCACAAACCAGAACATTTGTGAAGTACAATAAAAATGTAATCTTAGAAAAGTGAAATGAAAAATAAAGGATAAAGGCATAGAAAACACAAGCCTCATTAAAAAAATTAGATTCGCTAACTTATTCTTTCAAATTGTTACAAAGGTTTCTACGAGCTTACCCTCCGAGTCTGTCCTTGTTTCGTCACAGACGAGGAGCAAACAGTCCGCAGATCACACCGAGCAGCGCTGCCCTAGAGGGTGTGCTCTAACTTTTCTTCGAACATTGATGCCCATTGTGCCCCATCCTGAAAAGTCTGCCTCTTCTTTCTAGGACCTCAAGTCTCTTCCCTGGCTCAGCTCTAGTTATATAGGCCAAGTTATGTTTGCTACTCATTTAAGACTGTAGCCACAAGTCCCCTTGTAGCCCAAACAGTCTCCCCCGCTCTCTTCATCCACTCTGTGCCCTGTTATTGCCCACAGCAGCTGACCTTTCGGGGGCAGGACCCACAGACTCCACCCATCTGGGCCCCTGGGCTTAGGGCAGAGTTTGGCACACACAGGTGCTCAGCTCAGAGGGAGCAGGGGAAGCAAGACTGGGGCCTCTCTCCCCTGCACAGAGCTCAGTATCTCATTCTGTCAAGGGTCTTGGCTCCTGGCAGCTAACTTGCTCTAACAGCTACAGCTCTGGCTGGCTCCAGTATTTGTTCCCTCTCCTTGTCCTTCAGGTGGGAAAGATTCTCAGGCGTTCTTACCTCTGAGGTGCTTCTCTATCACGAGAATGCTTCCCTAACCCCTGCCCACTCCTTTGTAAATAGCTGCTGTAGTGATCTCTCCTCAACCACTGTGTTCTAGCAAGTCATCTGTCTCTGACTGGGGCTCTGAGTTCAGTGCTCAGCCAGCGCTCAGGCTTGCAAAGGCTGCTTTCCAACTGGTTGAGATTTACCAAGCCCTGCCTAGTTGTCATCTGGGAAAGAAGAAAAAGAAATATTGAGGAGGTGACTAAGTAGAAAATTTTAAAAATACGTATACTACAAGCATACGTGCGCATGCACATGTGCGTGCGTGCGTGTGTGGGTGCATGTGAGAGAGAGAGGGAGGGAACCAAATGAATTACAACTCTGAAATAAGAAACAGCATTCCGTTCCTTTCTAGATCCCCAGTACCTAGGAGAATGCTTAGTATCTAGAAATAATTCAGTAAATACATGTTTAATGTATATGAATGAATGAGGGTACCAAGAGTTCCTTAATTATGTCTGCCCAATTTACATATATCCCTTACATACCAAAAGCCATACATATACAATAGATAGTAAGATATTTATCACTTATAACTTGAAACAATGAAGAAGTTGGACTTTTGGTCATTTATATTTAGAGTATTAAACATTTAGAAAAATGTGTGTTAGGAAGAAGATATATTCCTTCTTTGTGGTAGATAAGCTCATAAATCTTAGAAAATTCTTCAACATTTGCTTCACAAGATAAATGATATCTTACTTCACAAGATGAATAATTTAGAATAGAAAATCTAAGGGTTATTATGGCAGTTGTAATGTGAATTTAATGCTAACATACTTACCATTCTAGAAACTCTTCTAAGTACCATTCAAGTGTTAACTCATTTAACCTTCACCACAACCTTACAAGTTGGGTCGCCTTTCACAGGAGAGGAACCCAGAGCTCAGAGATGCTATGGAGCCTCCCAGGGCTATATAACCTCCGACTCATGGTCCCAGGCGAGCGTGGGGTGAACGGAGCCTCTGCGCCAGGCGGTGCTGCTGAAGGGCGGGCCTTGGCTGCTGTGTGGGGATAGCGCTCATGCTGTTCCCATCCTGTCAGAGCCTGGGCTCAATAAAACTCCTGTGGCCCCCGTGGCTGCAACAGCTGCCCTCTCTCAGGATATCGGCCATCACCTTTCACAGTGTCACCTGTGAAGGACCATACTCACCTGTGAGCACCTGTGTTGCTTCGGGGCATTAGCAAGCAAAACAACACTGGGGTCATCCTCTTTATATTGGCTGCTGGAAGGAGTTTTAGGGCTCTGCCACGCAGGTGCGTGGAGCACCGTCGCTTGTATGCTGTGCACGTTGTGGGTGAACTTCACCGTAGGCTCAAGGTTTCATCCCTACTGATAATTTTCCTTCTACACCTTTGGTCTGTTCGCTTTTGATTTTTGGTGATTCCATATTGGTGTTTTTTTTTACATCCTTTGGGATTTAAGGCTGTAAATACCTTCCCACCTTAAAGGGGATGTGGATGGAATACCTGCACGTATTCATGGGACAGTAAACTATAATCACTGTTTCTATTCCAGTTATACGATGTGTTTGGCTGCCACTCAGAATAAACTGAATATTTTGCCTTACTTTATGGTTATTCTAAGTTTGAAAGACTTGTATATTCATATAAAAATATTTCTCATTTTATAGCATTAAATGACATTTCTGAGTCATTTTGAGAAGTACAGTGTGATTCTTTAGAAAACACTTGAGTTTTTGTAAGCTCTCTGTGGCTTAGTTTTTCATTTTTCTTTTTGCTGTGTGGGTTGTCACACGGAAGCTCTTGACAACATCTAGCGTAATGGCCAAGCATCAAAGGCCATCCAAGGAGCACACCAGGTTATAATTTTTCTTTTACAATACTCGGCTGTTCCCTTTTAAAACTGATTTGATACGTTTCCTCCTCCCAGAGCAAATACATCTTTTTAATTATAAGGGCCCATTAGTTATTATACCATTCCATTGCCAGATATTTTTTCCTTTTGCTCCTAAATGTTTCCAGTGACAGCAGAATAATGACATGTGTGTTGGTAGCTGAGAGTGGGTTTATTTCTAAGTATATGGGGATCCACCCTAAGCTTCATATCATGGCTCGTAATGACTCCTCCTCCAGGCGTTCTTTCCGGACCCCTTCCCACCCACACTGTGCCCCGTCCTAGCCGTGATTCGTGCTCTCGTTAGGAGATACTGCTTACTTTGGAGAACAATTGGGGCTTAATAAAGGATGTTCTAGGCAGAAATTTCTTGCTCAATGTATTATCCTATAGAAGACAGACATGCACACGTAGACTGTAATTTGGCAACCTGCAGATGCTTATTTTGTTCCCCCAACCTGGTCTGTAATTATGGTACGGAGAAAATGTATACTCCATTTCAGGAAAAACTCTCCACAGAGATGGTCTGGCAGCTGTTGGCACAGTGTAATTTCAGGATGTAAAGCAGGCTGTTCAAAAGCCCCTGGAATTTCTTTAGCTGAGGCTAAAGTTTGAAAAGGCTAATGTTCTTGGGAGAAGTAATACGTTGACTTAAAATTCACTAGAGACCAAGTTTCTGGAGGAGAAAGAGCAACGCTGACAATGCACTCATTAATGGGAAAAACAAAAACAAAAACATGTATATTATGAGCGAGCTAGTGCTTTTCAAACTTTTACATACATTTGGATTGTCTATTCAAATGGCGACTTTGACTCAGAAGGTAGCAGGTGTGCCTGTAGGTTCTGCCTTTCTAAGAGGCTCCCCAGTAATACCACAACTGCTGCCCTGTGGGCCACACTCTGGCAGGACTCCCTGTTCACCAGCAGGCCTCACTGAGAAGTGAACAGCAAGGTGAAGGCTGAGCCAGAAGCAGGACAGTCAGTGATGAAGAAGCGAGAACCCTGATACAAGAGGATGAAGTCCCAAAGGAGCAAACAGAACCTCCCTAAGGGCCTTGTGAGTGATAACGGACACTGTGCTAGGAACACACAGGCTGGAGATGGGGCAAAAGGGCCTCGCAGCCAGGTAACTCTTTATATTCCCTGTTTTTGGCTTTCTTGAGCATGGTATACATGGGGCCTGAAAATCAGGCTGTGCAGTGACTTCTGGCCCTGGCAGAACTACCCAGGGAGCAAAGACTCTTTGAGGAAAGGACCAGACTCCCCCGCATCAGCCCTCTCTGGCCCCATGGCCATCCCTGACAGCAGGATCGCTAATTGCCTCAGAGCCCAGGCTTTGGAATCAGATAGACACGGGCTGGGGTTCTTGCTTTGTTACCCACTTGTGGTGTGACTACAGACATGTTCTGCTTCCTCTCCAAACTTTTGTTTTGCATCCATGAAGTAGAGATAATATATTACCAATATACTGGGGTTATTGTAAAGGCTACAGAAACATATAAGCATGAGTACATGCTACATCCTCAAAAAATGCTAGTTTTTCTTTTCCTTATCCTTCTCCTCATTATCATTTTATAATAATCTTACTTGATAATATCTTACAGGTGCCACCTTTTCTTCTCCTACCTGCCTCTGTAACCACATGCCCGGTCTTCCTATTGCTTGGCCCTGCATTTTCTCTGGCTCAGGATCCTAGTTCCAGCAGATGGAGCCCCAGGTCCTCGGGCTAAGCTGCAGCCCAGGTCACAGAGCAACCCTGGGTTTCTAGCCCAGTGAGCAGCACTTGGCTGGTCTTGAGCTGTCTTGATGCCCTGCTTGCTGCCTGCAGGCCCCTGCATCACACCCTAGCAGCAGGGTCCTCTCCACCCTTCTTTTCTGCAACAGGACCACTCCCTGTCTCCTGAGATTTCACATGCTTTTGGGGAGTCAAATGAGTGAATAAACGATTAGCATACACCCTGGTAAGTGTAACCACCATGGAGGGAGGCATTTCCTCACTTTGGGATGCTTTCAGAACATTTCACAAGGAAGCAGCCTTTCCATTAGTATCTCAAAGACAAAAAGGTTTTGGGGCCAATGCTAGGCCCTGGTTATAGTGTGACCAATTGTCCCTGTTTGCCAGAGACGGAGATGCAGAATTTTCAATACTACAACCAGGAGAGTCCAGGCAAATGGGAAGGGTTGGTGACCCCTTTCAGTCTATCACAGCAATTTTCAATTGGTGTGCCATGAAAATTTTAAAACATGCAATACTTGACTATTTAGTGAGGGAAACTGACCTCTTTTCCCTTAGATGGAAAAATAAAAAAAAAATGACAACAGCCAATACAATAGCTGTCTAGTGTAAATAAATAATACCTTTTTCATCAGATCAGCAAAAAATATATTTTTTGGTGTACCGCAGAATTTTAGTAATTAGTTTATGTGTGCCATGAGATGAAAAAGGTTGAAAATTGCTGGTCTATCATTTGTCTATATCTTAGAATATTATTACTTTTGTTTGTTTGTTTGTTTTTACTAGTTATCTGAAAGCCTATAGTTTGTAACTGGGACCCTAATATCAAATTCTAGAACACAGAGCAACTTCCCACCTGGAGCAGAGCTGACCATCAAAGTCTCCACCTTTTGTACTGCTCCTTAGTGCTAGGACCTGTCTCGACGACCTGCTTCCCCTGGGTGAGACTGGTCAGTGTTTCTCAAAGTTAGTCTTTTGATTACTGAGCTCAGAAGGGAGACCCATGCTTGGAGCTTAATGCCGTCTTAGAATTCTTAATAATTTTACATTTGAATTTGTGTTTCATGAGTCAAGTCCAATGGGACAATGGAGCTCATTCTCTTTTCCAGATAGGTTCTCAGCCACCTGCTTTCCCCAAGCCCTGGTACCTGGATCCCTCCAATCCTCTTCCACCCTGCTGTCCTGCGCCTTTGGCGGGGGTCTGGGAGCAGGTGCAGGGAGGGTTGGCTGCATGCACACCATGCAGAGAAGGGACATGGCAGCTTCACCCTGTCCCAAGCTAGCAGAGTGATAGGCGACTCGACAGGGATAAGTCTGCATCCAGGCACCAAGCACGTCCCAGTGCAGAGGTCTAGGTCCTTCAGGAGTCACCTGTCTTTGTGGGTTAAGGCAATGGGCCCATGGCAAGGGGAGATAGACCTCCTTGCCATGCTATGTCAACCCATCAGCTTTTGGGAGGGAATCCTGGCATATACGCAACCAGTAGCAGGCTGGGGTCCCCTGGTACCTGTGAGGGTCTTCATTTACCTGGCAAGAATCCCCTTGCCCATGGGAGTGCAACATTAAATAGCAAACAAAAAATACTGTGATTAGTTAAGAGAGGAACTGGAAGAAAGGGAAAAATATATTTTAGAAGATTTAAAGGCACTTTTTTCCTGCCGTTATATGAGGGCCCCTGCATCTTCACTTTGCTCTAAGTTCTGCACAACCTGCACATTTTAGCTGGGCCTGGTTCCAGGCCTTACTGCAGACCTACTGACTTAGAGTTTTCGGAACCATATCCTGACCTGAACTTTCTGAATTATCTCCTGAGCATGTTGGCACGCTCCCCAGGTGCACCTAGTGCACACTTAAGTTTGTGAGCACTGCACTGTCATTTTGTCCCCTGGCTTGGCCCAATGTCCAGAATTGAGTGTTTCTTCTCCTGGCCACATTTGTCCTCTATGGACAGTGTGGGTAGCATGGAGGAAAAAACCCAACACCTCAGAAATTTTAACTTCTACCACCATCAGTTTCTGACCTGGCTGGAGAGTGGGGCCAAACCTATAGGAAATGAAGCCTGAAGCCCTCTAAGCACGGGCACGACTGCAGTCCTAGCTCACTAGGACCTCCTGTCTCTTTGAAGGAAAGCCTGGCGTGGGCCTGGTCAGTGCATGACGCACCACATTTCCTTCCTGCCTCAGTGATATTCCAGAAAGCAGGGTTCCACTGGTTTGTGTCGCTTTGTGAGGAAGACATGGAGCAGAGCCCGCCCCCAACCCCAGTAGACTTGTAGTGTGGATGAGATACAAATACATGTACTGTTTGAAATCACTACTATTTAGGTGTTGATTGTCACTGCAATGCAACCAGCCTATCATGACTGACATAGGCTCTGTGTTAATGTGTGGGACTCTCTGAGCATCCTCAAGTCCTTGGTTGTAGGGCAAAAGGCAGGTGCACAGAACTTCCCTCACTGGTTCTCTGAAATGGAGAAAAGTAAAACAAGGATTTCCTTTTAAGGCTTCCTAAACAGAAACTGAGATTCTGACCCAACTATAATGATGAGATGTAACTCCTTGTGGTCATGTATAGGCCTTTGTGCTCTCATCTGCACCAGAAGCTTCAAGAAGGGACCAGTCCTGGGCTGGGCTTATGGAAAGGTCTTGCCAGAGATTACAAGGTCATGGAGATATATGAGGTCTGCCTGGAAAAAGTCCAACCATTGTAAACATAATGAGAATGGTTTGTGTGACGTCTATATAACCTGGCAGCCAAGGGGAGTGGACTGGAATGCGCATGTGTGAACAATGATGACTTCACTGTACCAGTCAGTGGGGGTGGTAGACACCATTGAGTGAGCACATGTATACTGTGTGGCTGTTGCATTCAAAATGACTGAGCAAGAAGAGCAACAAATCTGGATCAAATTTTGCCTTAAGCTGGAACATTCCTCCATGGAAACCATTTGGATGATTCAGATATGGGCAACTGGTGATTGGCAGCTTCATCATGACAACATGCCTGCTCATGCATCTTGTGCAGAGTTTTTTGCCGAAACATCAAATCACCCAAGTGACTCAGCTCCCCCACAGCACAGATTTGACACCCTGCATCCTCTAGCTTTTCCTAAAACTGAAATCACCTTTGAAAGGGAAGAGATTTCAGACCATTCGATGATATTCGGGATAATACGGTAGGGCAGCTGACGACAATTGGGAGAACTGTGTGAGATCCCAAGGTGCCTACTGTGAAGGGGACTGAAGCATCATTGTCCTATGTACAATGTTTCTTGTACCTTGTATCTTCTTCAATAAACTTCTCTGTTTTCCATATTACATGGCTGGATACTTTCTGGACAGATCTTGTAAAGCAGGACCTGGAATCTGAGTAGCTAGCAGGAGCAAGATCAAGCCATCCAAATGGCTATTTTCAAGCTCAGAAAATTTTCCCGAATTTGGGGTGATTTATTATTCCCTGAGTACCATTAGTTGAATAGCAATTCGAGTGGAAGCAGTCCTTTCCTTCTGCAAGTCAGGCAGTTAAGGTACTTTCCTCTCTTAGCCAGTAGGAACGAATAAAAAACAAAGTCTCTATTACTGGCTGCCATTAATTCTAGGGTGCATGTGCTCACAGGTGTTTGCATTTCAAAGGCTCATCCTGATCACTGTTGTCTCCCCTTCTCTCTGAACTCCTGCTGCTGGCCTGAGAAGGTGCTGATTTCCAATGGTTCCTTGGGATTTTTGCCAAGTCAGTTGGCCAGAATAAGTGGCAATGTATATTTTGTGATTACTAGAGTCTGATGCTGCATTTAGTTTTTTACTGATACATTTCATTAGGAAGTAGGTGTTAGAGAATGTTAGAGATATGGTCCCTGCTTCAAGGAGATGCGCTGATCGTAATTCTCAGCTCAGAGCATGTTATGGCCTATGCCAGTGTTGCTTTATTTTCATATTTTCCCCTTCATCCTAGATCCCCTCTCCTGCTCCTTTCCCCTTCATATGCATCTGCCCTAATGTCTTTGCTACTTAACCTGAAATAGGTTTGTGCCCTTGAGGAGTGCTCACTTCCACCAGACTGAATCGCCACACATGCCAGGCTCCTCGCCAGGTGCTCTCTAGACCTTGACTCTTACCCCTCACTCCAACCCTGTGTGGTGCATGGTCACTGACATTTCTGTCCCTGTGGAGTGGGTTCCATCGGATGGTGCTCCTGGCTTCTCTCTGTCCCCTCTTCTGGATGGTGCATGTAGAATCAAGAACAAGACACACCTGGCTCTGCCCCTGACCCTTGAGGGCAGGCACCCAGAGGCACAGATGGACTCTTTTCTGCTCCTCCTGCCAGAGCCACGTGGGCCACTCTAGTCTAACACTCACCGTCAGCAGGCCCAGCCCTCGATCTCCACCATCAGCTTCACTGGAGATAAAGGTGATATTTCATCCTCACCACCTTTGCCTTCTCAACTGGTTCAGAACCAGGTAGATATGAGGGAAGCTTTTTATCAGGTTCTTTCAAAAACTCCAATATTAAGTACTGCTATTATTCCCTTTCACAGATGAGGGTCCTAAGGAACAAAGAAATGAAGGGAATCACCCAGGTTTCACAGCTTGGAAATTGGAGCCAGAAATTCTGGCACTGGGCCTGGCCCTCTCTCAACCATTATGATACACTTCCCATAAAATATGAAGCGTTGTCTCTGTGTATATGTATGTATATATCTGTGTGTATGTGAGTGTGCTATAACATGTAGTTTGATGTCATGTCCTTTGTGTTATTAAGTTTCATTGTATTTGCTACATGTGAATCTCCTTCCTTGCTCTGACAGCAATGCGGTTGGTATGATCACTGTGAAATGAACTTTCACATTGTTGTATATAATAGGATATTGTCCTGGGCAAAGTTACATATAGGCATAAATGAGATATGCACCAGATATTTAGAACTCATATTGCATTTTCCCCAGAGAAAGGCTATAAACAGGGATGACCTAAGCGATATGTGTGTTATATGTAAAACATAACCCTAAGTTATGTGTAAAACCCTTGTGTAGGCAGAGAGGGGTTGCAGCAGGAAGAAGCAGTAGCTGGTGGTACCTGGTGCACAGGCAGTGGTTACTGAGAGCAGGGAGGCAACGAGCAGACCAAGCGAGGCTCACAAGGCGGCTGACCGTGGTCACACGTTTGTGTGCAGATAAACCAGGCAAAAACGGGCAGCAAGATAGATTGCACAGCGCAGGGCCCCAGTGCCAGGAAATAAAGCCTAAAAAGCACTAATTAAGAATACTTGTGGGGAGGTGGAGTGCTGGGAGAGAATCCCAGCCTCATGGGAGAGTTTGTTGGAGAGACCCACGGGATCCTAGAACATGCACAAGCCTGCCCACGTGGAAATCAGTGCCAGAAGGGCCCAATTTGCTTGGGGAAAGCAGTGGAAGGGACTGGAATCTGAGAGAGCATGGAGCAAGCACCATTGTTTCCTCTCCGACCCCGCCCCCCCATCCAGCATCACAACCTAGTGACTGGGCTGCCCCACCTTGGTGAACACCTAGGATTCTGCCGCTCAGTGCATAACAGCCACAACCAGACAAAAAAAAAAAAAAGTATGGCTCAAACAGGAGAACAGATCAGGGCCCCAGAGCTAATTCACCTAAGAGACCAAGAGGTAGCCAACCTATCAGATGAACAGTTCAAAGCACTGGTGATTAGGATGCTCAAGAACTGGTTGATTTTGGTTGCAAATTAGATGAACAAATGGAGGCTACAATAAGTGAAATGAAGAAAAATGCACAGGGAACCAATAGTGACAGGAGGAAAACAAGGAAGAAACAAGAATTCAAAAAAATGAGGAGAGGCTTAGGAACCTCCAGGACATCTTTAAACGTCCCAACATCCGAATTATAGGGGTACCAGAAGGGGAAGAGGAAGAGCAACAAGTGGAAAACTTATTTGAACAAATAATAAAGGAAAACTTCCCCAATCTGGCAAAGGAAATAGACTACCAGGAAGTCCAGGAAGCTCAGAGAGTCCCAAAGAAGGTGGACCCAATGAGGAACACACCAAGGCACATCATAATTATATTAGCCAAGATTAAAATGAAGGAGAGAATTCTAGAAGCAGCAAGGGATAAGGAAACAGTTACCTACAAAGGAGTTCCCATCAGACTGTCAGCTGATTTCTCAAAAGAGACCTTCCAGGCAAGAAGGGGCTGGAAAGAAGTATTCCAAGTCATGAAAGGCAAGGACCTATATCCAAGATTGCTCTATCCAGCAAAGCTTTCATTTAGAATGGAAGGGCAGATAAAGTGCTTCTCAGATAAGGTGAAGTTAAAGGAGTTCATCATCACCAAGCCCTTATTACATTAAATGTTAAAGGGACTTATCTAAGAAAAAGAAGATCAAAACTATGAACAGTAAAATGACAACAAACTCACAGATATTAACAACCATACCTAAAACAGAAGCAAACTAAGCAAACAGCTAGAACAGGAGCAGAAACACAGAAATGGAGATCACATGGAGGGTTAGCAACAGGGGAGTGGGAGGAGGAGAGAGGGGGACAAGGTACAGAGAATAAGTAGTATAGATGGTGGGTAGAAAATAGACAGGGGGAGGGCAAGAATAGCGTAGGAAATGTAGAAGCTAAAGAACATATGGCACATGGACACGAACTAAAGTGGGGAATGTGGGTGGGAGAGGGTATGAAGGGTGGAGGGGAATGATAGGGGAGAAATGAAACAACTGTAATAGCATAATCAATAAAATATAATTAAAAAATAATGTAGAATAGTGGTTACCAGGAGCTTGGGGAGGTGTAGTTTAATGGGCACAGAGTTTCTGTTTGAGATGAAGAAAAATGTGCGGAAATAGTCAGTGCTGTTAGTTACACGACATTTGCTTGTACTTATAACGCCACTGCATTGTACAATTAAAAATGGTTAAAAAAACACCCTTGTGTAGCTATAATAGCTGTCATATTCTACATTTGCAAGATGGAGTAGTATAGACATTAACTAATCCTTTCCCTCACTGTAGCCTCTGGGATGCAGGGAGAGGAGGTGCCCCAGACTGGGGAAAGGTTTAAGGAAGACCAGGGAGTAAGAGAGTTGGGGGGATAAAGTGAGGCCATTGTATGGGTTGGGGATAATGGAACTTTGGGGCTCCACCTACCCTCCAACCCCAGACACTTCTTTTTAGAATGCCAGCCAATCACCATATCTGCCATTGAAAGACCCAGATCTCGGTCCCTACAAGGTGATAAACTGCCTCTAGTGGGGTGTTCCTACTGGCATGGAAGGTGTCCCCCACCCGCTCCCCTTCTCCACCACCAGGCAGAGTGGGAGTGTGCTGCACCCCCAGTCTAACCTGACCTGCCGTGGTGGATTGGTCTGGCTGTCCCACCCACTCCCTGGGCTCATTTCAGACTACTGACTGCTCTGGGGCAGGCACGAATCTCCCACCCCAGGTCACCTGACTCCCTACAGTTGCTGAGCTGGGCACAAACTCCAGTTCTCCTATTACCCATCAGGCCTACTTCACTCTGCTGCCCAGCTGCCTTCACTTAGCACATCCCACTTGGACCCTTCACACTCAGGCCTCCCCTGCGCTGCAGCATCACTCTTTTCCACACATTTGTCTGCTATGAGGGGTGCCTGGTAGGGGTCCTCGTGGGAGCCAGAGCATTTCAGTCAGGGCCTTTGGGACACAAGAGGTCATCTCACGTTTAGATCTGAGAGTTCAGCTGGGGATTCACGGTTGCATCACAGCAATGGTAACCGTGAGTTGGCCCATTTTATGCCAAGTAATTGTAATCCATAGGGTTTTGGCTGACTACCAGCATCATCCTCATCCAGGCAAAGTGCAAGCCATACCCTGGCCTCCAGCTACGTGTAGCCAAGGTATCTCTGTTGCAGTTCATGAGTGGGCGGGAGAACCAGGCACAGGCACTGTATCGCCAAGGCCATGTGCACTGGAGCTATGAATGTTTAATTCCTCCTGTGATGAGTGGTTTAAAGAAAAGCACAGTGCTCCAGGAGGCATAAAATACATACAACTAACCAGAGTGAAGGCTACGTGGAAACCTACAAGTTAAATAGGGGTTGGCAGGCTCCAGGGGCTTAGGGTTGGGCTTCCATTGGGTCATGTTGAGTTGATGTGGATGCAAAGTTCAGATTAAGTAACCACCTGGAAGCAGGGGTCAGAAGTTGATGGCAGGAGTCTGGGCTACTGATACATTGGGTTGGCCAAAAAGTCCATTGTTTTTTTCCATAAAATTAAAGACATATTTTTCATTTTTACCAATAACTTTATTGATTTGGATATTTTGAGTATGTTAGTATGATATAACGTTGATTGTTCTCAATTAACATTTTAATATAATCGCTCTCAACTTTAACTGATCTACCCGACCTTGGAGCATCGTCCAGTGAGAAATCTCCAGCACAAAACTTCGCAAAGCTCTTTGACATGTTTGATCAGTCACAGCACCTTCTCCATACACTGCACAAATCTTTGTGTGTGTGTTTCAGTTGCATTTTTACCTTTGTTGAAATAATAAAGCATAATATGCCAACAATGTTGCATATTTTCTTCCATCTTCAATATTAAAATGGCTACACAAAAAGTTCACCAATTTTGATAAGATTTTTAAAAATGTATGCTGGTATAACAGCTGTCACAATACAATCTAACAAAATTGTTTTGATTGAAGTTAAAGACAACTCAGTGTTACTAGAGCCATCTTATGTGATGGCTCTAAAAACTAAATGAACTTCTTGGCCAACCCAATACATTGGAGTCAGCGGTGGGAAGCAGAGTGTGGAGTAAGGTGAGACAAAGGTGGGCTGAGGAGATGTGAGGGTGAGTGAGAGGTGAGGAGGGAGGAGCCAAGCCAGCATGCCAAACTTCCATGATGTGCAGCTGTGATGGGGAGAAGGAACTAGGGTAGCGCTAGAGGAGGGATTGTCTTTAGGTTGGAAGAGATGTTTAAAAGCTGATGGTAAGGATCCGACAGAGGCAGGAGGGGAATGGGATCCAGAACACAGAGGGAGGCATCAGCTTTGGACAGAAGAGGCTCCTCGTTCCACTGGACCAGAGGGAAGAGGGAGAGGATGTGCAAATGTGCTTGTTAATTTGGGAAGGGAAGGAAAGTCTAGGGAGTTCCTTTCGGTAGCTCTGACGTTACTAGTGAAAGAGAAAAAGTCACCTTTCAGGGTGGGCAGAAGCAAGGGAGGCTGCATCGTGAGAACCGTGGGTCCTCTGCAAGGACACAGCCACAGCTGGCGCTGGCTGGTGCTGATGACACAGGCAGCCCTGAGCCCGAATCTGGACTCAGTAACCTCTGCTGGGATCAGCCACTGTCCCCAGAAGCCAGATGCTGCTGCTGTCTTTTTTGCTGCTAAAAAGAATTCTTCAGTGCCCTTGTCTTTTAGTACCATTTACTCTACACGCAAAATCTGGGCAGGAGACATCTGATTTGCAGAGTCCAGGTCATGCGCCTCCACTGCCTTACCTGCTAAGGGTGCCGGAAAAGCTGGCATGTTCAGCTTTTAAAGGTGGAGGTCCATTCTGTTCCCAGCAAGATCCTTAAAGTGGAGATGGCATTCAGATCCTCAGAAGTCTTACCAACTAAAGGCAAACACCTCCCCCCTCAGTGTCACTTTGCACAGCAATGCAAGTCCCTTGTATCAATCAGAGCCAAGCACCCAGAGAGCAGCCTCCTCACCCGGAATGGACTGTGGCATTTCTCAGGGTCCAGGCTGACCCCTCTGAAACACATGGTCTGTCTCCTTGTTGGTCTTGTTATTGTGACAACCAATAATATACGCCAGAGGGTGGTACCACCCACTTTGAGAACTACCACGCTAAGGAATTTAGTTCAGAGAGTAAAAGACAGCTTTTGATCAAAAAGCAAATTCTAAAAAGAATATTTAATCTGTGGCCCAGCTGGTTGGAAATGATACTTCAGCTTAAAGCTCATTCTCCTCTCCCCCCAAAATATATGCTGACTAATAAAAAATATGCTGAGTCAATTTAAGTGATCATCATTATGCCCTACAGACATGCACAGCCAAGAGGATAATTTTAGCCTCCATTAAAACTCTGATGTAGCCTTGATAAAACTCATGATGCTGAAGTTAAGGAAGATGTAACAGAGGGAGAAAGGAACAGATATGACAAGTGAAAGTAGGATGGGACCATTATGGGTGCAGATCAGAAATGATAATAATCTTTAGGTAGAAAGATATTGGCCAAGGGGAGGAGATTGGAACATTATAGAAGGTATGAAATTACTTATGAAAAATGATGATAACATCATTTGGGAGCTGATTTAGAACAAATCATCATTGAGAAATATTTCATTGAAGACTACCAGAATGTAAGTCACCTATAGAAATCAATTTATTTTTAGTGTTTACTGCGTCTAGAAAAATATAGTGCAGAAGGATTCAGATAGCTTGGTTGAGGGTTATTAAAGCTGAGTTACTTAAATCTCTTTGCCTTGGAAGAACATGACTATATAGTTTCCATTGTCCTATACGGTTTGTCAGCAATTTCTTAGGCTACTTATTAGTTCAGTGGGTGAACCAAGTGTTATACCTA